>BPQB01000147.1:0-39613 GCA_019973155.2 Phanerochaete sordida | reverse complement strand
GCGTTCCGGTGTGTGGAGACGGCGAGGCCCTGCTCGGTAGCATGAGCCGCGTTCAACGAACAGGACGTGGCCGCCTACGTCTTTCCTCACAAATCTCCATCCCGCAACCGTCATCGCGCGTGCGGCACAATCTCCATGGCCTATCGCGAGCAGGAGCTTGGCCCTCGTACACCACTGCCCTTATAGTGTACTGTAGAGTCGACCGTCGACCCTGAGAAACGAATCGCGCCGCGAAGAGAGTAAAACTTTGGATGCTCCGCTGCGCCGCCGGGCAGGACGGCAAGGATATCGTCTTCAATTTCACGAGGCCGTTCATGAGCGCGCGGACGAAGGCCTAACGTATGCAGTGCCTTAACAACGTACTCGAACGGCGTTGAGATGTTGAACTCACCTCACATGCCTCAAATTGAAGTCTAGCTGAGATCATCGCTCGGCTTGCTTATCTTCAGCTATATCTGGCATCCGAAGGCGCATCGAGGGCGCAGCTGTAGCATCCAGACGATGAGCACGGCGACATGTACAGACGTGGTCCTCACGTCCATCGTAGGCGACATGTTGGTTGCGGTCGCGAAACGACCTCGCCTGCCAAGATAGGCGACATCTTAGTCATGTGGGCGACCCGACGGCGCCATCGCATTTGCCCTCGACGCAAGGACAGCGGGGAATAGCTGTCGCGGAGATGAGTAGGTTCGTGGCTTGCCAACGAGGGCCGAGGAGTGGTGATCGTCTGGGTTCGAAGTAGTCGCTGGCGCTCGGGAACGACGTCGCTGGCCCTTTTATCGAGCACTGCCACGTTCAGTTCCTATGCCGGCTACGCGCAAGGGCTCCGCCAGTGTGAATCGCTCTGGCGAGAATCGATGGAGGCCTTGGGTCCTGCGCGAAAGGATGGAAAATGTGGCGGATAGATGGCTGGGTATGACGATGGCGCCGCGCAACGCGGTGGCAGTAGATTCGTCGAGGAGCGGAATCAAGAGGACGCAGCGTGAGAGGCCGACGATGCGTCTCAAGGAGCGCGCACGATCCGGGGAGGGAATAAAATAGGACATGGCTGGACAAGTCGCGGCGGCGACCGCGGTAGCGCGGCATAGACGCAGTGAGTAAGTCCGACGAATCACTTGACGTCGCTGTCTGGGCGAACCGGGACGCTGAGTCGTGTGGCAAAGCCAAGCGCAGCACAGACTTTGGTGGTCTGAGGGGAAGATACCCGCGCGGATGGGCAGGGATGCCGACATATCATGCCCGCCGATCTTCGCGTAGGGCGTCGGTGCGTCGGTTAATGAGGGATATCGCGCTTGGGAAGACTGTAGATAGATAACTGGCGTGCCCAGCGCTGACCAGTTGTGCGGTGATCAGCGACGGAGACCGAGCTTGCAGAGCCCATCTTTTCCTGTAGCCGTCCGGCATCTGCAGCGATTCTGGGGCTGAGTGAGAATGAGCACAGAAGATTGGTCGTATGGAAAGCATACGCACCAGCGGAGCGACGGCCTCGCGATGCATCCCAGCACCCAGTCAGATCATCACTCTCCCGCGCGGCGTCCCGTCTCATCGTCCAATCCTTCTCTAGCGTGCGTCAACGACCGCGGTGGTGCCTCGCAAGGTTCTTCGCGTGTGCGTATCGCTAAGCTGACCGCTATGGCACGGCACTTGTTCTTCGATGTTGAACAGGCGTACCTCACCGTGGTAGCGCTTTATATCGTTGTCAGCCTATGTGAGCCCGATAGAGAGCAAGACAGCATCGAATACCGACCTTTACAGAGCCCATGCTGCGCGTCCGTCTACGCGCTGCCATCTCGCAGAATTATTCCCGCCAAATCATGAAGCGTAGTGGTAATCCGACAAGTTGTGGAGGCATCGTCTCAGAGCAAAGCGCAGCGTTTCGCAGGTGGAGGGCGTGGGCGTGGGCTTCGAGACGTGGTCGAGGGCCTGCTGGTGCCCACGGGAGCTGCTGTGACGCTGATCGAGACTGGGGATCTAGCGATATTGCTGGGCAAGGGATGCCGCCGACAGTGCGCGCAGGTTGAGGATAGGATGCTGGGAGGCTGCTGAAAGGCGGGAAGAGGGGCGTCCGCGCCCAGAGCGGGCAAACCGTGGGAAATGATGGATCGATCGTGCGATCCTGATCGGCGCACTTGGAGATCTCACCCGGCCTTCGCGCTTTGCTCACTGGCCAGCGCGACCGTCTCCTCCGCCGCCCTACGCCGCGCACGTCACCTTTCGAGCACCGGCTAGAACCGCTGCGGTGCGTCACTCGCCCGCTCTTCTTCAGATCCGACGCGCGCATACAGCCATGCCACTCCATCGACATCGCCTCCACACGCGAACCATTTCTGCCGATGCGGGCCTAGCGTTCTCGTGCGCCCTGCTGTCACGCGCGGCGGCGGTCATGCCTGAAGATGGTGCCGAGCAGCTGGCTGCCAGTGTGGGGGCGTGGACCCTGTCGGACAGCCTCTGGCCCAAGCCCGCGGTCCTATATACGCGCGTGCGGCTCGCGCCCTGGCATATTTCCACCCCGTCGTCCGACGCCGCCTTCTCGAGCCGGGCTGTGACATCGCGCACGTATCATCAAAGCACGCATCCGCCATTGCCACACGACCCTGCTCGCCGCCCGCGCATACAAATAGTCTCGGCTCCAGACTCTCAACCCGCGGTAAGAGAATAGCAATGGGGGCTTTCGGAGTTCGAAATCCACATTGCAGAAGTGCGGGTTGAGAGTCTGGTGACTTTCGCTTGGGCGGGTGTAGATAAGATCTCACGTGACTTGGGGCATGTCGCGCTCGTTGCCCTCGTCCTCGTGCCACTTGCGCGTGAAAAAAATCAAAATTTGTGCTAGATGGCGTACTATGAGAGTCGTTTAGTGTTCTGGACCTGAATCGTATTTTTTTGGGTCCCCAGGCGGCATCGGGGGAGGGCTCTCGGACGCGGACGCGACGGGCGCCTGCGTGAGCTACCATTCCAGCTGTCCGCCCAGGAAGCTCACGTGGAGACTTACCTACACCCGCCCAAGCGAAAGTCACCAGACGCTACAGAGCAAGCTCTGCAGCTGGAGTTTCAAACTCCGCTAACAGACCGTTATAACGGTTTGTTAGGCTGCCTCTCTCTCTTGCTCAGCGTCTGGAGATCGAGACTAGCATACAAATAGGCCAGTGCACCCTGTGCACGATGGATGCCTCGACCTCGACATCCGCCAATGTGACCTTTATCGCCGAGCCCACCCATACAAGGCAGGCAGTCGCCGCCGCCGCACCTGCCGTCGCGCTAGCTCGCGCCGTCGAGCCTGCGGCTGTACCGCTGAGCATGAGCGTCGACTCTCTAGTAGCGCTGGCTAAGCGGCGCACGCTTGTGCTCTACTTTGACGGGACGTCACCAGGATCGCGGCGAGGTAGGCGTCATTTTTTCACTTGGGGAAGCACGCCGGGTTCTAGCTGACCCTCGCTGCCCCACAGAGTACAGATATCGTAAAATGCCACTCGCTGCTCAAGGAAGACGATACAGACGAGCAGGTCTGCTACTACCAGGTACGCCAAAGCAGCGCGTCTTCGCAGGAGCACCGCTGACGCGCTGCGGTGCAGCTCCGCATCGACACGTACTTCCAGCCGGGCATATTCCGGTCGCATGCTCGACGGGGCCATCGCCTGGTGCGCCTCCTCTGCTCGCGCCGCCTGCCCGCGCCCCACTGACCGCCCGCCCGCGCCAGATACCTCGACGCGCATGTGTGCGGCGGCTATACGTTCCTCTCGCAGAAATATCGCCCGGGAGATAGCATCTGCATCCTTGGTGCGTCGCAGGCGTGATCGTGACGGTGTCGGACGGCCGCTGACTGCGCACTGCAGACCCCTCCCGCGGGGCGTACACGGCGCGCGCGCTCGCGGACATGCTCCAAAAGGTGCGTCGGCCTGCTATTTGAAAATAACGACGGTCGCTGAGCGCGGTCTAGATCATCTTGCTGCCGAAGGAGGACCCCGAGAAGCTCCGCGTGGCATACAAGCTGTTCAGGAACTGCGACGAGGACAGCCGGGAGCTCGCCGTGGGCTTCACGCGTACACTCTGCCGAAGCGTGCTTGTCGAGATCGTGGGCGTGTGAAACACCCTCGCGAGCGTGGGTCTCCTCCGGAGCAAGATGCTACCGTTTACGACGACGAAAACGGCGACCAAGATGTTTAGACAGCGCTCTCGCTCGACGAGGTATGAAGTTTCGCCGCATTCGCGTATCCACCAGGCTGACCGCAGCGCAGCGCCGGTGCATGTTCCAGCCGAACCTGAACCACCGCCAGACGCCAGACGCCAGACGCAGCGTTGACCAGCCCCGACGTGACCGCGGTCCTCGATGACGACGCGCCGACATTTGCCGCTTCCGATATCTTCGACGACGACGAAGACGACAAGGACAAGCTGCGCCGTTGGGAGGAAAAGCAGCGCGCAAGACGCGCAGTCGAGCAGGCGCGGCACCGCGCCCAGGAGGCCCAACGCGAGCCTCCGCGCGGCGGCCGCGGGAAGTGGTCGTGGTCGAGCCTCCTCAAGCGCAAGACGTTTCTATACGAGGCGAAGCCGTGCAAGCGCACGACGTACGACACGATAATCAACGCGCGCGACGGCCCCTCGGGCGACGACATCGGCCCAACTGACGGCTCGAGGTTTGGCTCGTGGGCCACCACGGCGGTGAGCGCGCCGTCTGCTACTGTCCGCGGAGTACACTGACGAAAGGGCAGACGTTATATGCGGCACCGCAAACTGCCTCGAGGACACATCGTCCCGCTCAGTGGTGCACCACGTCGTGCAGGCACAGTGCGGCGTCGCGTTCGACAGCGACGCGCGCGCGCGTCCCCGTCGCGACGTTCGCGGGCCCTGGGCTCCCCCTCACGCTGCCCGCCGTGCCCGCGCCACCGCCTGACACACCCAAGGTGCCGCGCAAGCCCGTGCTGTGCCTTGCTTCGAGCGGCGCGGCGAACGGTGCGGAGCAGCAGCCGCTCGACACGTTCGGCATCGGGCGCGCGGAACCGCTGACAACAACTTCGCTTCCTTCGACAAGCTCTGGCTGCCCCACATCATACTATGTAACTTCATGACTGGTTCGACGATCATGTCTGTCGATATCACCACGATCTCCTCCTTTGATGAATCCATATCGCTACAGCGCCGCTAATGCTCCCCTACAATCACAATCCTCCGCCTATGACGCTCCCCACAATCATCGGACGAATCACGATTTCCCATGTAGTTCACGACACACCCCGGGATACTTAGCACTGCGATTGCGCATTTTTAATCATGCTCTACAGAACGACGAATATATATCGGCGGCGACTTCAAAGCCGACGTGTGCAGCGCAGGGCAGACGATGGAGGTGCGTCGCGTCGGACCAGCCGGTCCCGACCGCCGTATCATTGCCCGCGCTTTGCACGATTCTAAGCTAGAGTACATGGACCGGGCTGCTCCTACAAAGCACAGACAGCATGCAAGAGGGTGAACACGAATGGGCAGGGGTATAAATATGTACGTCGTCCTTGTTTGGGGCGCGTAACAAGAACGGAAAGGATAACGCCAAGTCGGGAGCTGCCCGTTGCCACGAAGTGAAGGTGAGACCGGGTCTAGAATGTTGATGCCCACGCGACGAGGTCGAAGCTGCTCGCGCGCGAGTGTTTCTGTGAGCGCGTCAGCGACGAACGTAGAGCAAAGCACAGGGCACGCACGAGGAGCTCCTTGGGCGTTTTGCGCGCGTCGAGGTCCTTGAGCAGACAGTTGTCGACAAAGTCGTCGGCCTCTTGCGGGAAGCGGCCCTCCAGGGTGAGCCGCGGCGCGGGTTCGTTGAAGATGTGATGGAGGAGCTCGAAAATGCTTATAGCCGTGTTGCAGCGGCCGTGGCCGCTGGTGCCCTTGCCATCTCACGATGGTCGGATAACGATGAGAGGGGCGGTTCAAAGTGAACAGGGATGGTTTAGAAGATGGAAGATGCGTTGGACCGGAGGGAACTTGGGTAGTCCTCGAAATGTTTGTCAGAACTGGCATAGCGTCTCGAATGAAATACGAAGCGGACGCGTGCCATGTCGCGGGCAGCATCGACGCGGCGCTGACGCTGGAACATCATGGGCACAGATATACGGTCGCACAGGAAGCGCGCGCATCAGCAGAACGCCGGGCGCAGCGACGGGCCGCTCTCGACATGAAGAAGACCGCGCCGACGGTCAAGATGCGCCGCACTCACTGGGAGCGCGAGGCGCTCTGCGTGTTTGAGGGCGACTAGCCCGTGCGGTCGCGTAGGGTCGCGTGGTCTTGGTCGTCGCGGCCCGCGATGGCGTCGACGGGCGTCCGTCCACCGAGCGTGTATTGTCGTCAAGGTAGAGTATGCCCCGCGCCGATTGCCCAGCGAGAGCGTGCTCGGCGTCTTGTTGGGGCTTGCGTGCTGCGATGGAGCGTTGCGGGGGGTGCCACCCTCGGAGCTGCTCGTGGATGTGCGCGCGGGCTTCTTCGCTGCTTTCGTCTTCATATCGACATGGTGGTCTTCTTCCTCTTCTTCTCGTGACCCAACGCCTTGAGCGTCGCGATCGTGCATCTGGTCCCGGTATTATTGTTTTTTGAGCCGCAGATGTGCGCGACCTCGGGCACGCGCTTCGGTGACGGCAGAGCGATGAATACGCGCGGCTCTGCATGCGGATCCGGCGGGATAGGCGGCGCGACTAGCGAGGAATGGGTTTGTGCAGTGGGCAGAGCTCGTGGGGGCGGGAAGGGTTGAGATATGTCCCATAGTGCCACCGAGCGGACGCTTCGTGGGCTGATATCGAGCGGATTAGGCCCTGGACAGCGACGGGAAGCTTCTAGGTGGGGTCGCTGGAGGCTTGTTCAGGACTGCGGGCTGCTGCACGCTCATTAGCTGTACAAACCTCGTTCGAGGTTCAGATACATACTGTTGTGGATATCAAGCTGAGACGAGCCCGTGGCTGGACATTTGTCGTGGATCTAGTCACGAACAACTGAGAAAGAGCTGCCTCGAACTGACAGACGAACGTACTTGTCGAACGCGTCGGTAGCCGTTCCTTTGCTTCTTATCCTGGTGTCCACGGCGGATACTCCTCCACCTGCTCCTCTGGTCGTCTTCGCCCTTCACGGAGGCTCTGAGCATCGCACCTCCCCCGCGACCCTATTTCTATCTCTCCCTCCTTCCACTCACGAGCACAATCTCTCATCGTCCACTCTCCTGCGTCCCCGCACGCCAAGTCGTGATCTCGCCAACCGGCACGCCTCAGCGCACGTCGCCCAGCTGCGGGCGAGCGCATCCTCTGAAATGTGAGGACGCTCTATCCCCTCGCGTCCGTCCGATAAGCGACGTAAATGCTCAGCCATCATCGTCACCAGAGTTGGATCTGGAGTCAACGCAGACGGGGCGCACGACGTCACCCAGGTCGTTCGCGTGCTTCACCGTCGCGAGGGGGTTGTTCGTGAGCGCGTGCCTATACTTGCTGTGTGTGCTTCTTATCATCGCCGGTATGGCTCCAAATACCAGCTCTTGATGAGTAGAACTTGCAGTAGGAGATGACAGGTAAATGGTTCGAGGTCGTTCGCGCACACGCCTCGCGGCGCGGCGCGGAATGAACGGTGTCGATGACTTGTTGTCGGGAAGAGAGGCCTCGCACGATGTCAATGATGACTCTGATCTATCATTGAGACAGGGATACATATGCGCGATACAAGGATATTACTCACCCTTACATTGCTCGTCGAGCCCCGCGACCCATCGTTCCCCCGCACCAATCCTCCGCGCATCGTGCAGGCCTAACAGCTGCGAGCTGCCTTTCTACCTGGAAGTAGCAGACCTTACATAACGCAACGGACGGAAGGAAGGCCCGAGGTTCATCGACTGAGGCGAAAGGCAGCATCTGGTTGAGAAAGGGCCCGCGCGCGTGCGGGGAACATAAACGTCAAGGCGTGCCCGGGGCGTCGTGCTTGCGGCAGCTGCTGCGTCAACGATCGGGGCCCTCAGTGTAGCGATGTCGCTGAGAAAGGGATGTTGTCGATGAGAGGAGGAGGCGCGTCGGAGGTGGACGGCGTGAAGGCTGCTCGAAGGCGGAAGGAGAGACAGCGGCGGCGCGAGCAGAGTGTGGGAAGAGCTGTCGATCTCAAGATCTAGATCGAAGCGCTCGGATCACTCGTCGGACCCCGAGCGCCCGGTGACGACCTGGCCTCCGCGATGCTTCGTCAAACGCGGCCGCGTACTCTGGGGCAAACAAGAAGGCAGCACGGTCCCCGGCCCATCGAGTCGCGCCAGCACATTCTACAGCCGACCACGCGTTCATCAAGGTGTGGCTCTCGCTACGATATCCGCCTCGTGAGTGTAGTCGCCGCAAGTCCTCCGAGTCACGCCGCTCACGAATCTGCAGTCCTCGTGCTCGCGCTTTTGCTAGCACGCGGTGCGTTGCGACCGTCTATGATTGCTGTCCAGGCGAATTTGAAGCTGCCATTGCCTACGAGAATCGTGTACGCGACGCCTGCCGCGAGGGCACCGTAGGTTACTTTGACACACAGGGGCAAGCTCTGCCAGAGGCGTGAGCGTCGCCACATATCTCGCCCCGTACTCCACGACTAACTGCTATGAAGGGGCAGTAAATCGTGGCCCTGGTAGGAATTAGTACCGCGCTCGGTGCGCTGGCAAGATATTCTGGCCACCGCGCAAAGGCAGTAATAGGCCTATGGCCTCGCTCCGCGCGGGATCTCCGTCTGTTCGCTTTACCGTTACGATACTGACATGCCCTAACTCGCGCAGACCTGCCAACAAACGGTGATTTATGATAACGGCGAAGGGCGCCGGTCAAATGCTCGGCGGTGCCATCCGCCTCCTCCTCGACGCCAATGTAGGCGCGGACAATCCCCTCCTATAGTTCCTACGCCCACAGGCTTTTCGGTGAGTAGAGCGTGGTGCCGTGAACCGATGTCACCACTGTGCTTGTTGACGTCCAACCTCATGCTCATCGCCGACGCCGATGCCGAAGATCGCCGTTTGTGGCTCCTGCCACGGCTCCCAAAACAGCTCCCCTCGTCTCAGCACAAAGCCTGCGGTCTCGCGTGAGTGCTCCCGCGTGAGCCCGCTTTCTACATTTGTCAACGAGCTCCAGCGCGCAGGATCCGTAGCGGCAGCCCTCACCAAGGATTCGCGGCCTTTGCTGTCATTCTGATTTACATATTTTCCCCAGGCATGGCACATGTTATGGCATACGAAATGTATAGCAGGCCGGATACGCGCATGTAAGGTTGAGTGAGGCCATGGAGCGCTCCATATTTTGCGCTATATATATATATATATGCCTGGCGGGCATTTTCTCCAACGTCGTAGCTGTTGGTGGCCATGCTTTCCCTAGGCACGCTGCCTAGTGAGCAGTATGAAATGCTCTACCACTAGCCGCGGCATGCTGCGATGGCGTACACTACCCGTAGATCCAAGGAATGTGTCCCTGGTAAAACATAGTTCGAGGCGAAAGAAATCCATGCAGCATTGCAGCGTTGTTTATACAATGTCTTGCCGCTGCGCTGCCCCCCAGGAATCGCTCGAGGACAATAATATTTGAGTGATACATACGTGGGTCATGGGTCTGTGCTCTACGAGAGACATAGGGCGTCCCGGACGCTCCACAATCGTACAACTTCATCGGCCCCGTGCGACAAGATGTCCCACCCATCGGGCGTAAACATCACCCACCACACCGCGCCAGTATGACCGTAAAACGTCGCCACAAAAGCGCCGGTCGTGCGGTTCCAGACACGCACACAGCCGTCGTTCGCGCCCCACGCTATAAAGTCGTTTCTCGGAGAGTACGCCATAGCCTGTACCGGTTCTTTGTCTTGGCCCCGGACGCTCTCGGCACGGAAGGTGAAGCCCCGCTCGCCAGTGCGTGAGTCGCACATCACGACCGTCCCGTCGTCCGACACTGTCGCGACCTCGCCGCCATCTGGTGCGAATGCCACCCCGTTTATATCATCTGCGTGCTTCTTCAGCTCAAACAGCGCCTTGCCGCTCGCCGCGTCCCACACGCACGTGCTGCCGTCCTTGGACCCTGTTGCGATGCGGCCGCCCCCGGGCGAAAACGCCATGCAGTAGATGCCTTGCTTGCGCAGTGTCGCAATGCGCTCGCCCGTACGGCAGTCCATGACCACCACGGCGGTGTCGTCCTGCGAGGCGTTTGAATCTGCAGCCAGGTGTGCGCCGTCTGGAGAAAAAAGGATGTCCCCGCCGTACCCTGACCTGAGATCCGTAATGGCATAGAGCAGATTGCCGCTCGAAGCGCTCCACATCCTCAGCTCGGAGTCGCTGGAGCGGGTCGCGATCTGCGTGCCATTGGGGGAGAACAAGACGAATTTGACGACCTGCTCATGCCCCTCCAAGCGGTGCACCACGTCACCGGTATTGACGTTCCAGACGAGCGCAAGCTTGTCTCTGGCTGCTGAGACGATGTGCTGGCTGTCCGGCGAGAAGCCTATCTGCCGAATGATGTCTGTATGCCCGTCTCGCTCAAGCCATTGGACGGCGAGGCCATCCTGAAGCCTCCATATAACGATCATGTCGCCAGTAGCTGCTGCGACCAGCTTGCCGTTTGACGATAAGGATACAGTGGTATAATCATTGACTGTAATGATTCTCTGTTATCAATAGCTTACTTGTACGGCAAATAAAGCGACGATTACTTTGCATTGTCTCGGCGTCGCCGAAGACGACATGTTTATATGGTACTGCCTTTGCCTCGGTCGGTCCGAGCAGAATCTGACCGTCAGTCAAGGATCCTGCATCTTTCCGAGTGATCTGCGGCCACTTGTCGCGGTCGGCAGCTGTGATAGGCGGATTCCTAAATTTGTATTCCTGCTGCAAGCGGATGGCATCCTCCATGCGCAGTGACCCGACTGCCAAGCTTACGATAAGTGCCAAATAGGAGATATATGACAAAGATCTACCTTCGTCATCGTCCACTTCGACTCCTGGCTGCACTTTCCGCAGCCAGCTTGCAAAGTCAACAACATGCCGGCCACACTTTTGACTGGTCAGTTCAGGCAACATAACATATAGCTAGCGCTCTTGGCATACGCACGAGGAGACGGTCGACCTCATCGTCGCTCACTATGGCGACAGTGGCAGCAGATATCTGTCCACGCAAGTCTTAGCACGCTCCTGTATATTAGTACGTCATAAAGATGTACCTCAAAGATGTAGTCCTGGACGATGTCCAATCGATCAGGCACTTTTCGTCCCTAGCATACAGCTGAGCAAGATCCGGCAAAAGACGTCTCGACATGGCACGTACAGTGGCTGCAAAAAATAACGCAATTCACTTCAAGGGGCCTGATAAAATATTTATTTGAGCATCAATAGTGCTCATATTTATAGCAGTGGACTATTATCAATGTTATACATCCTTCTACCTATATTGACCCATTTTTACAACATTCAAGCTGGCCTCCTTTAGCAGTTAAATTGCAATAAAAGATGCAAATATCAATTTACATATATTAGCTGTAGCAGTCAATGATGAGCCTCAGAAATAGCCAAAAAAATTGATCATGTACAGTATCATCCGCACTAACTTGCGTTTGGACGAAATATCAATTACACCACTGCAGCACAAGTAATTTGCTCATTACTCTGCCACCCAACAGTTGCAAATTTCATTATCATTGCAGTGTCATCATTATTACTTATTATAACCTGCTGAGCTGTACACTGTTACAAATGGATCTCTTGAGCCATATCATGCCAGTGTGCAAAGAATTTATGTAATTTACAGCTATTGAGAATATATTGAGAAATGTGCTTATTTCTGCAATGTGTAAAACAATGCATTGCTGCATATATATTATGAGTACAAAAAAACTTTTATGCGTGCACATTGTATGGGTAGCCAGCTATGCATAAAAATATAAGGGGAATTTTAGAAGTCCTTCATCACAGTTTATGAGCCCAATAGCAAATGACCAAATATTCAAGCATTTGATTTTTAACACACTTGATAGAATCCCCATCATTACACAAACTTAATTATATCATACCATTAGCATCACACTACCACTCACAATTATTGTGGCTGCTAAACAATAAGCAGAATATGCCAAAATAATGTTTTGGTTTTAGCCCCAAACATGAATTGCGTTATTTTTTGCAGCCACTGTACATTTCTCATGTACTCCTGCCAACAATTTTCAGCATACATCTCCTCGTCTTTTACGTGCCTTTCCGCTTCTTCCAAAGCATCTTGTACACGCCGACGGCCCGGTGGCAAATCATTCTCATCAGCCTTTGCAACTATTCGGAGCGGAAGGATGAGGCGCCTCTTTGCCCTCGCCAGCTTCAGAAAGACGGATTGGTCTTTTCGACCGTCACGGTCTCCACGATGTGATCGTGCCTGGGCGTATTCTCGACCATGTTGCTGTACCTGAGATGTACTAACGGACGTCGAGGATGATCCGCCTCCAGCGACACTCGCAGAGCTCGCAATGTTGGCCGTCAGGGACATCGAGGCACTGACTTCATCGTCAACCCCGAACGCCGTCACGGCCCAGTCGGGTGCAGTCTTGGTCCACCCGATCACCACCGCAATATCCTCCTGCTTGATCTCGAGGCCGAGCTTTCCAGTCGCGTATTCGTGCCATGTGGAGAGGTGCTGTTTGATATACCGGCGGAGGAGCGTGCTGGGGAGAGACACCATAACGTCTGCATCGCTTTGCAGAGTCAGGGCCGCGCCTCGGGCTTCCCGGCAGGTATAGTCAGCTGCCAGTCCGACGGAAACAGTCGGTCCAGTAGGGCTGCGTGCGTGTTAGGAAATATAAGTCATATCGTAGCGATATGCAACTCACACATTCACAGAGCCATGGACCTCCCTGGTCCTTACTCCACGACTACAGTAGTGGTCAGCTTTTAGGGGAGTGGACTTCTTCATCGGCAGGAAGGTGTTCTTCTCCAGCGGTGCAATGCTCTCGAAGGGCGGGTCGAGGTGAGTGACCTTCTTGTTCGACGCAGATGTGTCGAGATGGAATAGTCGGATGAATGCACCTTCGAATAGGAACCCGACGTCGGCGACCTGCGCCTCGGCGGACGCTCTTGCATTGGCAGTGGTTTGTGGAGCCTCTGCGGAGGTCGGTGACGGGTCCGCGGACGCATGCGGTAAGGTGGAAGCCTGCGGCTCCGCAGGGTCGTGCGATGTAGCGAGCGACTGTGGCGCGGGGGACCAAAGCGGATGTCCCAGAGAGAACCTCTCGAGACTGGTGGCATAGATCTCGGCCGGTGTGAGGGATTTGCTACCAAGGCGGAACATTGTGCATGTGAGGTCGGCTGAGACAAAGGGGGGCCAGGTTGCAATACGGAGGCGTGAGCGTTGCACGCTATGCTGATGCTGTGGTAGCGCTCCAAGGCTGTGAGCTCGATGTCCTGACACGAGGACAGCGAACGAATCTTGGAGCGTGCTTCACAGCGCTGCGCATCCCAAGTACGGCCACAATCGTGCATTGCGCACGCGCAACTGTCAGGGTACGGAAAATATGGTTCCGCATATGAAATCCTAGACCGGTCGAAGGCTGCTTTCGGATCTTTCCCACTTCGCACAAGCAGGTCGTGAGAGAGCTGTTGTAGAAACGTGTGAATGGCTGGCGAAGCACGCGCGCCGTCAGTAAAGTCGTGTATCCGTCCGGACAAAAGGATATGTCGCAGCGCAGTCAGCGCTGGTGTCGCGGATATTCGCAACCGGCTTACGCATGCCTTTGCTTAGGAGACGTCAGGGCAATGATGGAAGAGACGGCGGACCGATTTGGTACGGACTCGAGGTAAAACCAAGGACTCCATGGGACAAAATTCTCGCACGATCTAATACGTCGAGTTATGGAGCAAGTGACGACAGGCCACGTCTGCAGCGCGCCTGGGGTATATTGTTTGCCCTGGCTGTGTCCCGTATGTTGCGTACGAAATGAGCCGGAAGATCGTAACACGCCCGCAAAGTGCGGCGCGGGGATGACGGAAAAGCAGGCGACCCGGGTCGCGATCCGATATGGGGAGTCCAACAGCGCTGATAGAAAGGATATGCTGCATTCAACGTGCTGGTATTGGTGTGCTATAACCCACCTCCTGAGTCACCAAGCCGGAGATCGGGTATGTGGTATCACCAGACATCCTCAGGCAGGAGCTCGTGCTTTGCCCACGTATGGGAAGACGCTTGCAGAGTAGCATGCAGTAGAGCGGAAGTTGACGAGGGATGGAGCGAGCAGCGAGAACGGAGTTATTGCAAATTCGAACGGAAGGCTGGGTCGCTGAGGACGGAAAAGGCGCACGCTTCCGCATGGCGAAGCTGCCCGATCTGCACGACCGCACCTACGAGGCTCTACCGCCCACATTGCGTGAGAGATATTCTCCGACGACGATGACATACAAGACTCACCAGACATGCGTAAGGACGAATTTGAGGACAGTCGGCCGGCCTGTTCGTCTTCACCGTGACCACGCCTTGTATTCGAGAGCGCATTCAGCGAATGCCTCAGAACCGGGCTTTTTGTAGCGCACTGAGGGAGAGACTGTCGCGTCCAGGCGATGAACATTGACTTGCATGACGAGTAGGATACGGTATAAGTACACACCTGGCGACAGAATGCTACTAGGCATCTATAGCTATTTGGCCAGGCTCAGCGTTCAGCGCCCATGACACTTTGTCGTGCAATTGCCAGGCAGTCCTCACTTGGTCCTCACTGTGCTGCCGTGCGGTCTCTTATCATGGGTCGCAGTTGAGACACAAGGGCATGGGAGGTGACCGGTGGGAGTGAGGGACACCTTGGATGTTTTGCGAACATGGACCGAGAGAGCATCATTTGTCAAGCTGCAAGACAGTCGTGCAGCAGTGATCGCATGTGTTCGAGAGCAAATTTGCAAGTCTAGCGAGCATTGTTGCGATGAGGTCGGGCCGGCCATGGTAACCAAAGTAAAGGCGTGCCCTACGGTAATGCACGAGAAGAGGGCGGACGCGGCGAACACAGGTCAGGGTATCAGGGTATGGCGAAACGGCTCCAGATCGCGGTGGTAGTACCGTTGTCAAGGCGCGGAATCGGATGGTCGAATCGATGCTGGCAATGCGGCTACACGACAGAGCTGGGCTCGGAAAGGTGCTGGGATGGACAACGGCTGGATGAACCGGAACGGCAATCGCAGAAGCAGTGCGTCCACGCAGGTGGTCTGGTGTGATACCTGGCACCGCAGGCGGGGCGGGGCGGCCGAGGTAGTCGGGAGGTGCCGGAAGGCAAAGCCCAGCGTGAGCTGGATCCGTCGCAGCCGTTGAGCCACCCGTACAATGGCTACAGAAATCGCGGTCATGTGTACGTGTGTGCTTGTGTTCGTGCATGCAGCTGGTGCATGGGAATATCGCGGATGTGGAGGTCGTGGAGATAGCATAGCTATCGCAGCACCGGCTGGTTAGCTAGCGGTCGTCGGATGTGAGCGCAGAGGTCCCAGATAGCAGTTCGCGCAGTGTAGGTCGTGGCTCTGGAGCTGACATCGAGTTAGCATGGACAGACGTTGTACTGCTTGTATGCGCACCAGCAGACCAATGTCCTCGTCATAGACCCTTGCCCTAAAGCCAGAACGACGTCCCCTTCCGCTGTCCCAGCCCCCACCATCGTCGCATCCAAGTTCTCTGGGTGACGTCCGGGACGGCCGGTCTGATAGCGTGCAGCATCCTTCCCGCACTGGGTTTCGGTGCAGAGCGGTGCGGCAGGTATCTTGGACGCTCGACAGGACGAGCCTTGTGTTATCGCAACCTGACTACGCTATGAGATACAGCGAGCAGACTATATAGTTTACGGCCCTGCACACCTGTGTGAGCTTGAGTACCGCTGCCTGTCGTCGCGCCGGTCTGACCTCCTGCGCGGCGCATATTCTGGATGGCGTGGCGTCACCCTACTCGATATGCGCGCGTCGTCCGATGATCGCAGCACCGAGCTGGAAAGTTGTGAAAACATCTGCCTAGGCGAAGGGCAGCATTTGGCGGCCGGACGGCGCGGCTGGGGAGCGTGAGCGTCGGGATGGCCGCGCGTGCAGGTCGTGCGAGCTCATGGTCGTGACTTCGCTGAGTACGACGGTGTCGCCGCGCAGTCGCCCGTGGCGCGTATGGTGCCCCCAAGGCGGAGCGTTCCCGGATGGAGGCCATCAAGCGAGAGGTTGCTCGGACTTCGGCTGAGGCGCGCGGGCGGCGCGCGGCGTGTCGACCCTGAAGCTGCTCAACGAGCTACGCGCGAACTTCCTGCGCTTCGCCTTCTTTGACTTCACCGTCGTTTTCGCTCCTTCGCTTCCAACGGCGCACTTGCAGCGCTGCTGCCAGCGGTGCCGGCTGTTCTCTCCCTCACGGAGGCGGCGTTTGCGAAGCTGTCCGTCCGCGCGATAGCCCTGCGGCTCTGGGGGCGGCTCGTGCGGCATCCGCGGCGCGGTAAACGCAGGTGCGCCGTCATCGTAGCCGGTGGTGGTGGGAAGGGTCGTGCCAGTCGTCGCGCTGCCGCTACGCGGTCTGGTTGACGGCTAGGGCGGTTGGTATACGTGTTCGACGGCGAATCGTCTTGCATGTCCAGCGAGGATTGCCTCACAAAGCTCGGACCAGCCGTGGTAGCCGGAGTGAGGGCGTGCTCTGCGGTACTGCACGAGAGGAGGGCGGACGCAGCGGACAGAGGTCAGAGTGTGACGTAACGGCTGCACAGCGCGGCGATAGCAGAGCCGCACAGGAGCGGAATTGGGTGGTCTAATCGATATTGGGAATGAGGCTGCAGGATAGGACTGTGCGCGAAAAGGTGCTGCGATGGACAAGGGCCGGATGGATGGTGGCAGCTACTTCGGGAGCGATGCGTCAACGCAGGTCGTCTCGCGTACAACCTGGCACCGCAGGCCGAGCGACCGAAGGTTTCGAGAGCTTCTGCACGGCGAAGCGCAGCGTGAGGTTGAGCCGTCGCAGTGGTTGAACGACTAGCACAGCTGGGCACGGCCATTGGGCTGGTGTGGGTGTGCTGGTGACCGTGCATGCGGCTGGTGCGCGAGGGGTATAGCCGGTGTAGAGGTCGTGGGGGTTGCATGCGCATGGCAGTCCCGGCCCATTAGCTGTCGTCGCATTCGAAGGCAAAGGTCGCAGATTGCAGCTTGCCTTCCCTGTGCGCGGTGTAAGTCGTGACTTTGGAGCTGGAATCGAATCAGCACGAGGAGATGTTGTATTGCTTGTATGCGCACCAGTTGACCAATGACCTCGTCATAGACCCTCGCTTTGGAGTCGGAACCACGTTCCTCTCTGCTGTTTCCGCCCCAGCCATCCCCAACCATCGTTGCATCTGAGTTTTTGCGCGACGTCGGCCGGTCTGATAGCGCGCAGCATTCTTCCAGCCCAGGGTTTCGGCGCAGAGCGGTGAGGCAGGTATCGTGGACGCTCGAAAGGACGGAACTTGTGCGGTCGTGACTCAACTAAAAGGACAGATCCAGCGCGCAAAAAATGTAGAGTACGGCCCCGCTCACCTGTATAGAGCTCGAGTACCGCTGCGCGTTGTCGCGCCAGTCTGACCTTTCGCGCGGCGCGCATCCTGGATCGCGTGGCGTCATCCTACTCTGTGCGCGGGTGTCATCCGATGATCTGGGCGCCGAGCTGCAAAGTCGTGCAGACGTCCGCCTAGGCGAAGGGCAGCATATGGCAGAGGGAAGGCGCGGCTGAGGAACGTCAGCGTCGAGGGGTCGTCAAGGGACCGTGCTTGCTAGGGCTTGCGGCTGCTGCTGCGACGGCAATCGAAGGGCTGGATGCAGCGGTCGTGCGTGGGCAGCGTTGCCGCGCATTGGAGTCTGGACATATGGAGGCTGCTCGAGGGCGGGAGCAGAAGCATCCGTGTCCACGCCGCCGGGGGCGATTCTGATCGGATCACGCACCGACCCCCGGAGCGCCGAGGCGCCCAGTGACGATCCAGCCTTCGCCGCTTTGCTCACTCCGACGCGACCGCCTCCTGCGGTGCACGCAATCGAATACGCTGCATGCCGTCCCACAATTTACGTGCGCTGGTACGCATAATCCCGAGCGAAAGCGCGCTGCGCCATCCCTGCCACCAAAACACAGGCTGCCTTCCGTGTCGTCCTACTTCGACGACCGACCGCCCTCCGCCCTCTGCCGCCCTCCACTCGGCCGTCTCGTCCTTCAAATGCTTTCATTGTCACACCGAAATTTCTGGCTAAAGTTAAGGTCGGGCGAATACGCGTACATCCATCCAGGAACGCTCCAAACATTGCTTAAGGGTCATTTAACGAAGGCTGGAAACTCGTGGACGAGATGTCACCCCAGAGGCAGGACGACTGTCTGGACCAACCCGTACGTGACATGCAGTTAGCCTGTCAAAATTGCTGATGAAGGTATTACAGTCGATCTGGTGTGAACACCCTCTGGTCAATCGTCGCAGATGACGCGAGTGGCCGCGAGCACTGCGCCTGCGCTCGCGTACTGCAGCCTCAGCTTACATGATACCGCAAGCTTATACCGCTCCCGATCGAAGCGAGATTATCTTTGTCAACATGGCTCCGTGCGCTCAACAAGGTCCGAACTACGGCTTGAAACCCGAGAATCAAGGTGCCCACGACTCTTCGTACCCGCACCGAGTCATCGATTCAGCGTCGAGACGCACCGGAGAGCCCTTCGTTCAAGACTATTCTACCTCAGGACGCGAAGCTGAGGGTGTAGGTAACGCTGATTATGGCGCAGTAGTACGATTGTTGCGGCTCAAGGTGCGTATACATCGCGTATTCCATCATGGACGTACTAACGCGCTGTTAGTAGATATACCTCGATAGGACGAAGGTATGACTCGGAACAAGCCGTTCATTTTGGTCGCTGATGCTTCCTCGGCCTCCTGGCACTAGCTCCCCGCAGAGTGTTGAATGGACGCACTCAAACTCCGGGCCTGTGACCTCACAGTGGGCTCTCCTTCTATCTCATATGCATCCGTCATGTTCTCATGTAGCAGTTGCAGCTCAGGATTCTAGACTTCTCAAGAACGCGTCAGTGTACATTCAAGAGTCTGAGGTTCGCCCGTCTACCAGGACTCGGATTTTGCCAAGATGCGCATCCACTGTAGCTGGCTGCAGATCATGTACTTACCGACAGACTGACCTGGTTAGACACGATCCCCGAGTTCAACACAGATCCTGGCGCATACAATACGGTCTTCCTCGACCTGGAGGCCGCGCTCAAAGGCTTGGACTCCGAGCCCATGATTTGTCGATGGGGACATACGCAGACCGTCCGCCCGATAGCGGGTCCAGCATGCAAAAGCACCGCGACCGCGACTTCGAGCACGTCACAAAGGGCCTCTACCTCACCTAACACGCTCCAATCCCCAGTCGCGACACTCGCGTGGACGTCCCGCTCATCCTCGGTGTCCGCTCCAATCTGGTCGCCACCGCATTCGCCGAGGCCAAGGGCCGGTTTCGGCCGTCAAACTTTACGATACCACAGTCTTCAAAGCGCCTAAGTCTGTGAGTCCGGCCCCGCGTGCTGACACTGTCTATAACCCATACTGCGAGGTCCGCGTCCCAGTCGTGTGCACGTGAAGCACCACTCAACCCATCCGCAGAAGCCGAGCGCGAACTCCCGACGGTCTGGAGGCTCTCCGTGGGCTACAAGCGTGCGAGGCACCTCGGGCAGCACCCAGCCCGCGGCGATGGTCGCGGACATAGCGAAAGCAATTCCGAACACGCCTGCGCGGCCGCGTTCCGCCGACGTCGAGGCGTTCTCCTCCGACGCCGATCACGCCGTGTACGAGCCTCCAAACGAGCGCGCTTCCGCGGCACTTCCGTCGCGCACGCTCTCCTTGAGGCAGCATCGCTCGAAGTTAAACATCGGCGCTGGATCATGCTCGTTCTCGAGCAGATGGACGGGCTTGTTGAGGATCGCTTGGGTTGAGAGCATTCGCTAGAGGTACGCTTCTTCAAATACTATATGCTTTGTTGCTGACGCTCTTCGGACAGCGATAACCGCGATATTTGGCTTGGCTCAATTTCGTTGAAATGCTCTATCGTCCCACCAAGACAAGGTATTCCGAGTCACGCCTGAATGACTCGCTTCAAGTGCACCACCCAAGACTCATTAAGCGTCGTGATGTGCTACGATTTTCCCCCGCGGTAAGTATCAACATGCCCTCCGCTCCGCGCCCCAGTGCCGACTGCTTTTAGGGTTTCTGCACGCCGAATACATTGCCATGATTCAGGATGTCGGGATCTGCGTTCTCGGCGCCGACGAGAGCTTCCGCCCGCAGCAAGACGATAACAGCTGAGGTCTCGACGCAAAGTATCACTTCAGGTGAGTATTACGGCCCGCTTGCTACCCCGGAGCAGCGCTGACGGACTTCAACTGTACCAGGCCCGTCTGCGCATGACGATGCACGCACCGGTGACCGACGCGCTGCCACTCGGCTCGGCAATGCTGCCGACCATGCATGTGCTCCACACCGACGGCAATCGTAGCTCCTGAACGGGCTTTTATGGCGGCGAGCCTTCGTGTTGTCACGAAATGTGCTTCCTCGCGTGAGCGTATCTCCGTCCGATGCTCTACCGTCTGTCGCTCACAGGCCTCAGCTCGCAATATTCCTGGCTCCGCTACTGGATGGCCGCCCAGCATGCTGCGTCTACTGTCCTGATACAGTGCAGACGGTAACGATGTGCTCGGAATAGCGCTCGCGAGCAATGGTTTGTCCGCGCGCTGCCATGTCGGCGACCTCCGCAGGATCTTCTCAGTACCTCGGCGCCGCGCGCCACGGCCGACATGCGCACCGGACGATGTGGACCCCTGCGCGGTACTCTGGTACCAGTGTGCGGATAGTGCTACGTTCAGTCGATGGTACCGTGCCTGGGAAGCATAGCAGCATGCTCCGATGTAGAGGTGACGCAACAGTCAGTCCATCTTCCTCGGACTATCTGAGGCTGGCAGCCGGGCACTGACAATGCCGAAGCGGGAAGTTCGATGCACGACATGGAGATATGTGCCCAGCAGCTGCGAGAGGGCTGCGCTTCGCCTTAGAACAGGATTAGGTGGGTGTTGCATTGCAACGGACGGATCGTCGCGCTGACCATAGACTACAGTCAGCATACATTGTCGTCTCTCGAAATATATGCCTTTCTCGCCACCTATGCAAAGCGACTATCAGTCGGTCATTGTGCCTCGAGCTGGCTCCGTTATGGGACAGCGGCGCTCGCGCCTCCTCCCTCTTCGTTGATATCCGCGGCCGCGCTGTCTCCGAGCGGTCATTTAGTCCGCCTTGAAGCCAATCTGCCTGGGGTAGAACACTGTCGTGCAGGACGCTCGACAGTCGCAAGTGACGTGCTTGGGTCCAGCCAAGGCGCGCGCAATATGTGGAGCAGTAGGAGAGATCTCCCGGGCAGCCCGCGAAGAGGCGTCGCGGTCAGATACTCACCGCCCAGCAGGCATGGATCGAGTACGGGGCGCACGGATGGCTTGCTCCGTGCGGCGGCGGCGGCCTGCCGCCAGACCTGTGACTCCCTGTGCATGCATGGGCCTGCCTAGTGCACGTATCACCACACGTGGGTAGCGCAACGACGATCTGGTGGCCTATGATTAATCAGCTCTAGAGCTCGATCGCGCAGTGCGAGACGCGTCAGGGTGCCGACGCGATGCCTTCATTCCGCACGTCACCTCGGTATATACTTCCGGAGGCGAGGACGGAAGGGTGCACATAGTGCCGAACTGGGAAGCAGCGCGGGCCCTCCTCCGCTGCATTGCGTAACACTTCCATTCCGCGTGTCACCCCGGCACAACCTCCCGACGCCGTGAGCAGACGGGTGCACGCGCGACTGATCGTGTCTTGGGTACGCCTGTGGCTTGCGTCGCACGGGCTCCTGGCTCGCGGCCATGTGGCACCACGGACGCGATCTTTGGCGTCGCTGCCGTGCGCCCGAGCCCATGCCATGCGCTTCCGCGCCTCGACAGATGACTATATGCGCTCCGTATGGGCTGGGAGCCGCTTCCACTGGACTTCGAACGACCTACTCATGCACCGGAGAGGTGTGCCAAGACTCGCTGGGACCGGTTCCCCCAGCTACTCCCACACCGTGGACTGTTCAATGAAGCGGAAACTGTGTGAAAACTGCTGTGGGCCTCGTTGCGGAACGCGTGCCACGGACGTCGTGAACGTTACTGTGATGCCTACGCATACCTCTCAGCTGGGACGTTCTTGGAACGCTCACTACCACTGGCCCGGCAGCTCCAGCCACGGATTCGCGGCCTTCACGGGCATTCTAATTCACGTACTTTCCACAGGACCGGCATGCTATGGTATACGAAGTGCATAGCAAGCCCGGTACATGCATACCAGTCCAAGGTCGCGCGATGCCCTGCAGGGCTTCATATTGTTTTCCATTCAAGTATGCCTGGGGGGCATTTTCTCTCATGTCGCAGATGCCGGCGGCCATGTTGTCGCTGCGCACGCTGCCTGATGAGCAGTATGAAATGCTCCGCCGCTAGCCGCAGCATGCTACGATGGCGTACACTACCCATAGATCCAAGTAATGTTTCCCTCGTAAGACATAGTTCGAGGCAATAGAAATCAATTCATCGCTACAGCGTGTGTTGTGTGTTGGACAATGTCTTGCTGCTGCGCCGCCCCTCAGGAATCGCTCGAGGAACAATAATATTTGGTTAATACATGGTCATGGGTCTGTACTCTACGAGAGACGTAGGGCGTCTCGGACACTCCACAATTGTACAACTCCATCGGTCCCGTACGACAAGATGTCCCAACCATCGGGCGTGAACATCACACGCACAACCAGCTCCGTATGTCCCTGAAACGTCGCCACAAACGCGCCAGTCTTGCGGTTCCAGACACGGACGCAGCCATCCGCCGCGCCGCACGCAATGAACTCGTTTATTGGCGAGTAGGTCACAGCGTAGACCGCCTCCTTGTCCTCGCCCCGGACGCTCTCGACACAGAACTTGAAGCGCCGCTCGCCAGTTCGCGAGTCGCACGTCACGACCGTCCCGTCGTTCGACGCCGTCGCGACCTCGCCGCCATCTGGCGAAAACGCCACCTCCTCGACCAAGGCCGTGTGCTCCTTCAGCTCGAGCAGTGCCTTGCCGCTCGCCGCATCCCACACGCACGCACTGCTGTCCGTGGACCCCGTCGCGATTTGGTCGCCCTCGGGCGAGAACGCCATGCAAAGGATGCCGCGCTTGCGCAGCGTCAGGATGCGCTCGCCCGTACGGCAGTCCAAGATCGCCACGGACGTGTCTTCTCGCGAGGCGTCTGAGCATGCAGCGAGTCGGGAGCCGTCTGGGGAGAAACGAATCTCGGTGCTCCATCCTGAATGCTCGAGCTCTGTGTTGGTATGGAGCAGCTTGCCAGTGGAGGTGCACCACATCCTCAGCTCGGAGTCGTTGGAGCGAGTCGCGATCTGTGTGCCGTCGGGTGAGAACACGGCGTACCAGACAGGCATCTCGTGCCCCTCCAAGCGGTGCACGATGTCGCCGGTCTTGACGTCCCAGACGAGCGCAAGCTTGTCATCGGCTCCCGAGACGACGTGCTGGCCGTCCGGCGAGAATGCAATCTCCTTGATGGTGTCTGTATGCCCGTCTCGCTCCAGCCGTTGGACAGAGAGGCCGTCCTGGAGTCTCCAGACAGTGATCGTGTTGCCGGTCGCTGCTGCTAGCAGCTTGCCGTCGGTGGATAAGGCGACGCATTGAGAACTGTTTACTGTGACCGGGAGATGGCATCAGTAATGCCTCAAAGCTTCCTGCCTGCCTCGTGTCTGGAAGGCAAATAAAACATCACGTACTATTCCCCGCTTCGGAGTCGTCTGTGTCGGAGTCGTCTGTGTCGGGGTAGCTTTTTTCAGAGTCGTCTGTTGTGGAGTCGTTTGCCTGGGAGTTGCCAAAGACGATCGCCATGTATTGCACCGGGCAAGCTTTGGACTGTGTCGGCCCTAGGAAAATCCGGCTGTCTGTCACGTTTCCTGCGTCCCTTCGAGCTATCTGGGGCCATTCGCCGCGGTCGGCGGTCGTAATAGGCGGATGCGCAAATCTGCGCTCTTGTTGGTGACGGATGACGTCTTCCATCCGGAGGGATCCGACTGTGTCAGGCGGTATCAACACTTGAAAATGAAGCAACGGGATTGTGGTCTTACCGCCATTGGAATTGACAACGACCTCGAATCTTGCTTCCCGGAGCCAGCTCGCCAAGTCAATGACGCGCTCACCGCACTAGAGTACAGTCTGAGCGGGAAACATAGAAAACATATTGCGGGAGAACAGACCAGGACGCAATCGACCTCATCGTCGCTCGTCAGAGCACGCTTAGCATCGGAGACCTGACGAGCCGTGGTCAGAGCAGCGGCAATTTAGATAGGGAGTGGACCGTGTACCTCGAAGATATACTCTTGGATGATATCGAGGGCTGTATCAACCCTCTCCTGATGCTCGGTCAGTGAGCGCTGGAAGATACGCAACAAAGGTCAATCATACATTCTGCGTGTACTCCTGCCAGCCGTACTCGACATTACTGTCTTCGCCCTCGATAGCAGCCAACCTCCCTCGGTCTCCATAGTTATCGTGACCCCTGCGCGAGCCTGGAGGGCCTTGGAACCCTGCTCCGCCTTCTATCCGCTTTGGGAGAATGAGCCTTGTCCGCACACTCAGCCGCTTGATAAAAATGCACTGGCTTCTGCTCAGGTTTGTTGCGGGAGGTTGAGAAGGATGCAAGGAGTACAGCGTGCCGTGCCGCTGAATCGACGAGGTTTTCACCGACGTCGAGGACGACCAGCCTACGTCAACGCCAGCTGCGCCGGCACCATGAGCTCCAACCGATAGCGAGGCACCCGCGCGCTTGTCAAACCCGAACGCGGTCGCCGCCCAGTCTGGTGCAGTCTTGACCCACCCGGTCACCACTACGATGTCCTCTATCTTGATTCCAAGGCGAAGCACCTGGGTCGCGTACTCGTGCCACGTCACGACGTGCTGAAGAATGTAGTCCTTGAGGTCTGCACTTGGGAGGATCACCTCGGCGGTCGCTTGGCTCTGCAGAGTGAGCGCGGCGCCTTGAGCTTCGTGGCAGGTGTAGTCTGCCTTAAAGGCTACGGACACATTCGGGCCGGCAGGTCTGCACGTAGGTCAGTAGAACGTCGGTGCCATTATTCCACAGTCAAACGTACGCTGCTGCGGAGGCATGGGCAGCGCTCTCTCTCACTCCGCGACTGCAGTAGTGGCCGGCGCTGAGTAGATTGACGGTGCGATTGATCTGCAACGCGTTCTGAGGCAAGGCTACGATGTTGGTGAAGGGTGGCTTGAAATGGGTGACAGCTTTGTCGGGGCTGGAGAGGTCGAGGTTGAACAGCCGGATGAACTTCCCCTCGTGAAGGAACCCCACGTCGGCGAGATGCAGCT
Source organism: Phanerochaete sordida (assembly GCA_019973155.2). Lineage (NCBI taxonomy): Eukaryota > Fungi > Basidiomycota > Agaricomycetes > Polyporales > Phanerochaetaceae > Phanerochaete > Phanerochaete sordida. The sequence continues at coordinate 14,216 of BPQB01000147.1, read as the reverse complement.
CGCCAGAGTCGTGTGGCTCAGGACACCAAAGCGGGTATCCCAGGCCGAGTACCTCGAGATTGGTCGCATAGACCTCGTCTGGGGTCAGTCGCTTGTTGAAGAAGCGGAACATGTTGCTGGGGCGGGGATGCGAGAGCGAACGGCACAGGGATGGCGGCGAGGACGAAGCGTAGGAGTCGTGCGCTGCATCGACCCTAGGATAGAGGTTCGAGGCTGTGAGTTCGATATCCAGACACGGGGACGTCCAACAAACCTTATGATACGCTTCCCAGCACTGCCCGTTCCACATACAGCCACGGGCGTGCTTCGTACGGGCTTCGATGTCAAACATCGGAAGGTTACGTCGCGGATATGAAAGCCCAGGCCGGCCAGAGCCCGAGCCTGACGCGCCCGGGGTCCGCACACGCAGAGCATGGCTCGACGGCGATGCTGGGCACGCTGAACACCTTCCGAGGCGCACACCCGTTGACACCCGAGTACCGCATCATCCGGCACGACAGGAGACGGCAACTAGCAGGTGGCGCAAGGCGAACGTTTGTGTCCACGACAGGTGAGAACATCCGCGGAGGTCGGATGCTGTCCGGCCCGAGGGAAGGCCCCTACAAGCTCCATGAACAGCAGGGGGGGCTCACAAGGTGCCTACGAGCCCTGCCTATCTCAGCGACTGCGCACTTGAAGTGGACGAGCGGGTTATCCTCGACCATCATGCGCGCAGGACGCCAAGCTCGGATGTGACGTGAGAGCGCATGGTGATGCTGCTGCGCTGTGCCGCTCAGAATGCGTAATTTTATACACGACTGGTCGCTCTGCCACATATGACGTGTAAGTGTATTAGCCTTTCGACGGAGAGAGAAAGAACTCACCGAACACAGCTCTAGCGGTCCTGGCGCAGGGCCGAGGGCCTATAGCGGCTTCGGTGTCGGTTGGCAGTCTTCATTCGCAAAAATACGCGGTCAGAGAACATTTCGCGTTGCGGGACGATAGACAGCGCTCTGACAGAGGGAAGTTGTATGTACCGCTTTGGTAATGTAATCCATACATGTACAATCCTGCAAAGCCATCAGCGGGGTCACAGACGTCAACAGAACGCATGCGCACCATGTTTACTCAATCGCCCACCTAGACCGTTGTGCCAAGTCTAGTTCATCGCATCGCACCTGAATCCGATCGCTCTCCACGCGCCGTCTCCTCTTCCAATCCCATCAAAGCAATCCGCGTGCCTCATCGCCGCGAGCATACACAGCGTGCCTGTTCCACGCTCCTCAGCGCACGCTCGCGGGACTGCAGCGAGCGCGACCTGCATGCGCCCATACGAGATGCAGAGTGTGCCGCACATGCTCCGCGCATGCATGAGGAGCGGCTGCACAACGACGCGGCGGAGGGCAAGGAGCCGCGTGGCGGTTTTCACGGTGCGCCGCGCGTGCTCAGAGTCGGACGCGGACGCGCCCGTCGCGCCCATTGGCCCAGCTGCGGCGAGCACAAGAGCGTCGCGTGATGCGCAGGAGAGGCACAGGTGCATGAGGGCGGGTGAGAAGTGCGCGAGCTCGCGGCAGAAGTCGGGGTGGGGCGGGAATGTGCGGCGGACGACGTGTAAGCGGCGGATGGTGGTACAGTGCAGGAATATTGGCGCCTGTGAGTGCTCTGTGCCATCCATGGAGAAATAGTGAAGAGAAGAGGAGGGGTGGCGAGGTGCGTTGAGGTCGAATTGGGCAGCGTGGGCGGCCAGAATCGCGACGTTGGGCGCAGCAACGGAGGACATGACAGAGCGCGCTCTAACCATCAAAGTATCCCAGCGAGAGTCGTGCTCTGATTTCGTTTTGATGTATAGAAGGTGTGTGATGGTGGCAGCTATCTGTGCCCAGGATAGACGGTAAGACGGATAACGAGTGTAGCTGGTCCTCGGTCGTCAAAAAAACGGATGTGGGGCGTACTGGCTTCACGAGAGCTTGCACGTCCCAAGATACAACAGAAGGCGCGGCCGACGCGCCCGCCGTCCGTGCATGTGAAGGTGGCAATCTTGGGCCAGAGCTCGGTGTGGCAGTGGTCCATCGATATCTGGATCATGCGAACGGTGTGTAGCGCGTGCAGGCTACGGGAGCCCTTGAGATTGTAGTTTTGACCTTTAAACTCGCCGCCTGTAGTGTACGTGGACGCCTGACCAGGGTGATCCTGGACGCAGAAGCTGGAAGCGCAAGACTGCGTGTTGGGAGGCCTCCACGTGGCGATCAGGCGCCACAAAGATGCCACGTGGGCTACTGGTCCGAATTCAGCGTTTTACATGCCCTGGTCTTTCCCCAACGACCGGCCCGTTCAAGACAGCCATGCATCTCTCAAAGCGGCCTCTTCTCGAGAAGCCGTAATGCTACAGGGCCAACGCGCGCATACAACCACGCCGCTCCCACAAGCGAACACTTTCTGCCGATGCGGGCCCAGCGTTCCCGTGCGCCCTGCTATCACGCGCCGCGGCGGCCATCTCCGAAGATGCCTGCCGAGCAGCTGGCAGTCGCGGCGTGGCCCTGCCGGACAGCCTCTGTCCCGCACCCGCGATCCAATACACGCTCGCTCAGCTCGCGCGCCCTGCTATGCTCCCACCCCGTCGTCCGTCGCCGCCTTCTCGAGCCAGGCTGTGACCTCGCGCGCCCTGCAACGAATCACGCATCCGCCATTGTCACACGCTCCAGCTCGCTGCCCACACGTACAAATAGGCTCGCGTGCCTTGTACACCATGGACGCCTCCACATCCCCCTACGCAACTCTTGACTCCGAGCCCTTCCATATGACGAAGGCAGTCGCTGCGGCCGCCGCTGCACTCGCCGTCGCGATAGCTCTCGCAATCGAGCCTGCGGCTGCATTACCGAGCATGAGCCGACTCCCTCGCAGCTCCGGCCAAGCAGCGCGCGCTCGTGCTCTGCTTCGACGGTATGACGGCACCGCACGCGTCATCTGTCATTCTGCGAAGCGCGCCAGACCCTCGCTGACCCTGCAAAGAGCACAAACATCGTCAAATTTTACGCGCTGCCCGAGAAGGACAACACGGACGAGCAGCTACGCTGCTACCAGGTACGCCAAAGCCGCGCTTTACGACATGGGTACCCCCGACGCGCAGCCGCGCAGCCCGGCATCGGCACGTACTTTCAGCCGGGCGTCGTCCAGCCGCTCTTCCAGTAGGGTGCAAAGGTGCTCGACGAGGCCATCGCGTGGTACGCCGCTCGCTCCCCGCCGCACGCTCGCACACCTCTGACTTGCGCCAGGTACCTGGACGCGCATGTGCGCTCCGGCTACACGTTCCTCATACAGAGCTATCGCTCGGGGGATACGATATGCCGTTTTGGTGCGTTACGGGCGTGGCCGTGACGGTGCCGGTCGGCCGCCTCCTGCGCGCTGCAGACCTGTCCCGCGGGGCGTACACAACGCGAGCGCTCGCGGGCATGCTCCACAAGGTGCGTCGGTCTGCTATTTGGGGAGGACGACGGTCGCTGAGCGCGGTGTAGATCGTCTCGCTGCTCAAGAAGAACTCCAAGCAGCTCCCGATCGTATACAAGCTCTTCAAGGACCGTGACGCGGACGCCCAGGAGCTTGCCATGGTCTTCAAGCGCACGCTCTGCCAGAGCGTGCTCGTCCAGATCGTGGGCGTGTGGAACACCTTCTCGAGCGTGGGCCTGCTCCGGAGCACGACGCTGACGTGCATGACCACGAACACGACGATCAGGCCGTTCCTGCATGCGCTCTTGCTCGACGAGGTGTGAAGTTTCGCCGCATTCGCGTGTGACTTCGGCTGACCGCAGCGCAGCGCCGGTGCACATTCCAGCCGAACCTGTACCGCCGCCTGATACCGGACGCATCGTTCATCGTCCCCTACGTATCCGCGGTCCCGGACAACAACACGCCAATGCCCGCGATGTCCGACGTCTCCTTCGACGAAGAGGACAAGAGGCGCCGCTGAGAAGAGGAGGAACGCAAGATTCAGCACGACCCTGCGCCCAGCGGACGCAAGAAGTGGGTGTGGACGGGCCTCCTCAAGCGCAAGACGCCACCGCACGAGCAGCCTGAGGAGCCGTAGAAGCGCACGAAGTTCACCACGACGATTCAGACGCGCGATGACCCCCGGGCAACAGCATCGGGCAAACGCACGTGCTCGAGGTCTGGCTCGCGGGCTACCATGGCGGTGAGCGCGCCGTTTTCCTTTGTCCACGGAGTACACTGACGACAGTGCAGACGTCGGCGGCGGCACCGTGCGGAACGGCGCCTAGCGCTGTCTCGCGGACAATTCGCTCCGCTGGACGGTTCGCCACGTCGTGCAGGCGCAGTGCGGTCTCGCGTTCGACAGTGCTGCGCGCGTCCGGTTTCCCCTGCCGCGACTTTCGCGGGCCCCGGGCCCCCGATCACGCCGCCCGCTCCGCCCGCCCGCCCCGCCACCTACAGCCCGCGCAAGCCCGTGCTCGGCGTCGCGGGGAGCGGCGCGGGGCGCGCCACGGTGCATGGCGCGGGGAAGCAGCTACTCGGGGCGTTCTGCATCGGGGACGCGGAGAGCGGGGCAAGCGACGCGTTGACGAACGCGGTGCACGAGGCGGCGGTGCGCGAGGTGTTCGCTCCGCTGTACGACCAGTTCGTCGCCGACAAGCGGTGGTGGCTGCTCGAGGCCGTCTCGATGGACTGCTGCTACCAGGACGTGCGCGGGGTGTGGCACAACAAGTGGAGGTGCGTGTTTTCGCGCTTTGTCGTGCGGACTGGTGGGCTGATAGGGCGTTGAAGTATACAAATTGCCCGCGGACGCCATATCCCGGATATATGCCCGAGGTGCCATGGGTACGTGCGCCAGCGCATATTGGACGCGGTACTCAACTACCGGCCCGCTGCGCACTGGCGTGAGGGGTCCAAAAGCCACGCGATCGCAACTTCAAATGCCCTCGTCCCACCGCTAGCAGCAATTTTTTGGCCTCTTGCGATAGGCTGAGGCTTCCCTATACCATACTGATCTTATGGCTATTTCAAGGATCATGTCTTGCGACGTCGCGAAGATCTTCTTGAACGTCGGGTCCTTGTCTCTACGGAACTAGTAATGCTCTGCTACGTTCGCAATGCGCCGCCTACGATACTCCCGCGACCTCCTTGAAGAATCGCAGTTCTCATGTCATCCGCGACACATCCCAGGATCTGTAGTACTGCGGTTGCATATCATGTAGATATACTCTGTCGAGCGACGAATATATATTGGCTACGCTTTCGAAGCCGGCGTGTGCGGCGCAAAGCAAACGATGAAGATGCGTCTCGTCGGCCCTGCCGGTCCCGACAGACGTATCATTGCCAGCACTTTGCACGACTCGAAGCTAAAGTACATGAACTACGCTACTCCTGTAAGAGACGGACAGCATACAAGAGGGTGAACACGGATTGGGAGGGGCTACAGATATGCAGGTCATCCTTGTTTGGGGCGGGTGAGGAGAACGGGAAGAATAACGCCGAGTCGGGAGCTGCTCTTTGCGACGATGTGAAGGTCAGACCGGGTCTGAAATGTTGATGCCCATGCGGCGGGGCCGAAGCTGCCCACGGTCGAGTAGTCGATGTGTATCTGTGCGAGCGTGTTAGCGGAGAACTTGGAGAAGCCGTGGAACGCGCGCGAGGAGCTACTTGGGCGTTATGGGCGCGCCGAGGTCCTTGAGCAGTCATTGACGACGTGCTGAAGGAGCTCGAGGATGCTTATCACGTCACCGCCCTGAACATTGACGCCTTTGATACCGCACGTCGGGCGGGCAGCGATGAGAGGAGTGTCTCAATGTGAACGGAGATGGTCTGGAACATGGAAGGTGTGGTGGAGCGCAAGAGCTTCAACAGCCTGCGGGACGTTTGTCAGAGCTCGCATACCGCCTTGGATGGAATACGAAGCGTACGCATGTCATGTTGTGAGCAGAATCGACACGGTGCTGGAGCTAGAATACCATGAGCACGGACACATGATCGCATGTGAAACGTACGCACCAGCGGAACGGCGGGCGCAGCAACGATGCCGCGCTCGACATGCAGGAGGCCGCGTCGCTGGTCGACGTGCGCCACGTGCACTGGCAGCTGGTCCCTATATCGTTGTCTTTGATGCCCCAGATGGGCTCGAGGCTCGCGAGAGATTGGGTGCGCGCGATCTAGAGCACGCGCTTCGTTGGCGGCAGAGCGATGTTTGCGGTTTGCGGAGCTGGTGGCGGTGGGAAGGGCCGAGATATGTTCCATCGTGCCGTCGAGCGGACGCTTCGTGGGCTGAGCTCGGGCGGAGAAGGCCCTGGACAGCGGCGGGAAGCTCTTAGCCGGGACCGCTTGGGGCTTGTCTAAGACCGCGGGCTGTTCCACGCTCATTAGCTGTGCAAAACTCGTTTGAGGTTCAGATATCTATTGCCATGGATAATAAGCTGTTTAAGCTAAGACGAGCCCGTAGCTGGACATTTGTCGTGGATCTGGTCACGAACGACTGAGCGCGGGGAGTCTCGAATAGACAGATGAACGTACCTGTCGAACGCAGCCTATTGCTCCCCTTGTTCCCCTTGCGTCCACAGCCTGTACTCCACCAATTGTCTCTATGGTCTACGTCGCCCTGCATGGAGGGCTTGAGCGTCGAGTCTCTCCCATGGCCCAGGTTCCGGCCCTCTCCCTGGTCCCCTCTCGCATACACCCTGCCGCCATTCCCTCTGTAGCGCCCCCCGCATGCCGATTCATGACTTCGTCCAGCGGCGCGCCTCAGCGCAGGGAGCCACGGTGAGCGCGAGCGGATCTTCCACGCCGTGTATATGCTTGCGTCCTTCGCACCCACAAGGCAAAAAATGTGGATCTTCAGGCTGCCATCGTCGACAGTACAAGAGCCGTAGACAGCGCCGACGGGGCACAGGTCGACGCCCAGGTCGTCTGCGTGCTTATCCGTCGTGAGCGTGTCTTCCGTGAGCGTGTCTTCCGTGAGCGTGTGCATAGTCTTACTGCGCGTCCTCCTTGTCATCGCCAGCCTCGTGACAAGCTGCAGCTGTCGATACGGAGAGCTTGCAGTACGAGTTGACAGGCTAGGGATTCGGGCTCGTTCGCGCATGCGTCTTGCGGCGCGGCTCTGGATGACTCGTGTCGGTGACGAAGATCTTTGGCAGAGAAACCTCGCATTGTTTTGACTGCGGTTTGACAACGAATCAGGGATAAATATGGGCAAGACGACTATACTACTCACCTCGACATTGCTCGAGTCCCGTGACCGATCACCTCGCCGCTCCAATCCTCCGCGCGCCGTGCAGGTCCGGCGGTCGTCGTTGCCCTCTATTCGTCCATAGTAAATATTATGGGGCGCAATGGCAGGCAGGGAGGTCCAAAATGGGCCGGCACAGGCGGGCGGCAGCGTCTGCTCGAGGAAGAGCGCGTGCGGGGAAGGTGAACGTCCAGTCGTGCGCGGGTTGCCGTGGTTGCGGCAGCTGTTGCGACGAGAGTCAAGGCATCCGGTTTGGCGATGTCGCCAGGCGATGGATGCTGTCGATGGGAAGACGCGGCGCGTTGGAGGAGGCTCGAGGATGGCTGACAGGCTGCTCGAAGGCGGAAGGAGAGACGGCGACAGCGCGAGCGGAGTGGGCAAAGAGCTGTCGATCGCAAGATCTAGGATCTAGATCGAAGCCTCCGTGCCGAGGGCCGAGCGCCCGGTGACGATCCGGTCTCCACTCATCCGTTTCCTCCGCTGCCCTCGCTCTATCCCTCGGCGGACACGCCCACCGCTCGAGTATCGGCACGCCTCTGCCCCGCTAGAGTCTATGCGATGCATCACCCTTCCACCAAGACTCGGGCCTTGCCCGAAACTCGGCCTATTTCGTCCGCCGTGCGACGGCCGTATGTTCGGCTGTGTCAACAATGCTGCCCTTCCATGGCGGTAAGGAACCCTACAGCTAGGCTCTATCCTGCATGTGCTTACCCGGGATAACCCTCAGAACTACGCGAGGAGTCAGCGACAACGCTTGAAAACGCGTGCACGATGCGCCTTCGTGGATGTAACACGAAGGCGTATGTATCGGAGGCCGTCCGTCGCGTTGGAACTACCGACTAGAATTACTCACGAGGATATTGGGGACGCTTACGGTGTCGCTCAGTTTGGTTAATATTCCGCGCGACTGGCTTGAGGACGCCGTCGACGCTCTCGGAAGTGCTGCAGGGTCAACTTACACCGAAATCATGCATGAGTCCCCTCGGCATGAGCGAAGACACAATGCTGGAGACATTGCTCCGCGCCCTATCAAGTGCAAGACAAGGCTTGCAACTCAGCTACAATGGTGCGTATGCTCGTTTACCTCCGCGCGAGATGATCAGCTGAGTGTCGAGATACCCCAGCACACTCTTAGGCGAGAAGTCTATTCGGGCTCTCGAGGTCACTTGCACAGGCGTAGCTTTGGCCAATGAGAAGCCGCAGGAGCTCGTTGAGACTGCAGACGGCGTTGCAAGAGTTTCTTGATACCCCATACCGCTAGGTGCGTGCCTCATCCGTGTGCACGTGAAGCACCACTCAACCCATCCGCTGAAGCCGAGCGTGAACTCCCGATGGTCTGAACAGTGTGCGAGGCAGCTAGTACATTTCCCAGCCCGCGGCGACGGACGCAGACATGGCGAATGCAGTGCTGAACACGCCTGCACGTCCGCGTTCCGCCGACGTCGAGGCGTTCTTGCCCGACGCCGATTACGCCGTCTACGACCCCCGAGGAGCGCGCTCCCACGGTGCTATTGTCGCGCACGCTCTCCTCGAGGCAGCATCGCTCGAGGTCGAGCATCGGCGCTGGATCATAGTCTTACTCGAGCAGATGGACGGGCACGTCGAGGGTCGGCCGGATTGAGAGCATTCGCTAGAGGTACGCTTCCTCGGACCATGTATACTTTGCAGCTGACGCGCTTCAGACAGTAACGACCATAATGCTGGGCTCAATCTCATTTACCTGCGTTAGCGTCCCGCCATGACAGAACACTCCGAGTCACGCCTCAATGACTCGCTTCAAGTGTACCACCCAGGGCTCATTAGTTGTCGTGATGCGCCACGATTGCCCCCCACGGTAAGTATCAACATGCCCTTCGCTCCGCGCCCGAGTGCTGACTGCTTTCAGGCTTTGTGCACGCGGAATGCATCGTCAGGATTCAGGATGTCGAGCTCTGCGTCAGAGGCGTCGGACGAGAGTTTCCGGCCGCAGCAATAACACCAGAGGTCTCGTCTCATGAGCCTCGACTCGCGATATCCCTAGCCCCGCTTCCGAATGGCCGTCCAGCATGCTGCGTCCACCGTCCTGATACAGCGCAGTCGTTCACGATGCGCTCGAGAGACCGCTGACGGGCAACGATCCGTCCTCGAGCTGCGACATCGGATCCCTCCGGAGGATCGTCTCAGTACCTCGGCGCTTCGCACCAAGGCCGGCATGCGCACCAAACGATGCGGGGTCTTGCGCGGTACTCTGAGACCGGTCGGCGGACAGCGCTACGTCGAGTCGATGGTGCCGCGACTGGCAAGCTTAGTAGCACGTTCCGAGGGCAGGTGACGCAATGGTTAGTGCATCTTCCTCGGATGGTCTGAGGCTGGTAACCTGGCGCTGACAATACTGAAGTGGAACGTTCGATGCACAACGTCATGGAGCGATGTGTTAGCAGCCGCGAGAGGGCTATCGCCATAGAACAGGATGGGGTGGGTGTTGCATCGCAGTGGACCGATCGTCGCGCTGACCGTAGACTCCAGTCAGCATACGGATTGTTCTCTTCCTCGCAATACACGTTTTTCTCGCTACCTATGCAAAATGACGATGGGTCGGCCATTGTATCTCGAGCTGACTCCGCTATGGGAAACCGGCACTTGCGTCTCCTCTCTCTTCGTTGATGTCAGCGTCCGCGCTGACACTGAGCAGTACTGTCACTCGTCTCGAAGCCGGCGCACCTAGGGTAGAACGCTGTCATGCGGGGCGCTCGACAGTCGCAGGTGTACGTGCTTGGATCCAGCCAAGGCGCGTGCAACATGTGGAGCAGTAGGAGGGATCGGCCGGGCAGCCCGCGAAGAGGCGTCGCGGTCAGATACTCGCCGCCCAGCAGGCATGAGTCGAGCGCGCAGTACAGCAATCTCTTGCAAGACTAGAGTACGGGGCGCACGGATAGCTTGCTCCGCGTGGCCACGGCGGTCTGCCGCCAGACCTGTGACGCCGTGCGCATGCATGGGCCTGCCTAGTGCACGTATCACCACACGTGGATGGCGCAACGACGATCTGGTGGCCTATGGATGGGCTCTCGACTCTCGTGCTAGAGATCGATCGTGCTGCAAAACGCGCCAGGGCCCCGACGCGATGCCTGCATTCCGCACGTCACCTCGGCATACGCTTCCGGAGGCGAGGACAGAAGGGGGCCCCAATGCCCCATACAGTGCCGAACTGGGAGTCGGTGCGGGCCCTCCTCTGCTGCATTGCGTAGCACTTCCATTCCGCGCGTCACCCCGGCACAACCTCCCGATGCCGTGGGCAGAGAGGTGCACGCGTGACTGATCGTGTCATGGGTAAGCCTGTGGCTCGCCTCTCACGGGCTCCTGGGCTCGCGGCCATGCGGCACCACGGACGCGATCTTGTGGCGTAGCTGCCGTGCGCCCGAGCCCCTGCCATGCGCTTCCGCGCCTAAACAGGTGACTATATGCGCCCCGTATGAGCTGAGAACCGCCTCCACTAGACTTCTAACGGTCTATTAATGCACCAGGGAGGTGTGCCAAGATTCGCTGGGACCGGTTCCCCCAGCTGCTCCCACTCCGTGGACTGTTCAATGAAGCGGAAGCTGTGTGAACACTGTTGTGGGCCTCATTGCGGCACGCGTGCCACGGACGTCGTATGTGTTACCGTGATGCCTACGCATTCCTATCAGCTGGGGCGTTCTTGGAACGCTCACTGCCACGGGTCCGGCAGCTCCAGCCAGGGATCGCGGCCTTCACGGGCATTCTAATTCACGTACTTTCCACAGGACCAGCATGTTATGGCATGCGAAGTGTATAGCAAGCCCGCTACGAGCATACCAGTGCAAGGTCGCGCGAGGCCCTGCAGGTCTTCATATTTTGCCCTTCAAGTATGCCTGGGGGGCATTTTCTCTAACGTCGCAGATGCCTGCGGCCGTGTTTATGCTGCGCACGCTGGCTAATGAGCAGTATGAAATGCTCCGCCGCTAGCCGCAGCATGCTGAGATTGCGTACACTGTCCATGGATCCAAGTAATGTTTCTCTCGTCAGACATAGTTCGAGGCAATAGAAATAAATTCATCGCGAGTACAGCGTGTGTTGGACAATGCCTTGCTGCTGCGCAGCGCCTCAGGAATCGCTCAAGGGACAATAATATCTGATTAATACATGGGTCATAGGTCTGTACTCTATGAGAGACGTAGCGCGTCCCGGACGCTCCATAACCGTACAACATCATCGTTCCCATATGACAAGATGTCCCACCCATCCGGCGTGAACATCACGCGTCCAACCGGTCTAGTATGTCCCGAAAACGTTGCCACAAACGCGCTGGTCCTGCGGTTCCAGACACGGACGCAGCCATCGTACGCGCCGCACGCTATGAACTCGTTTCTGGGCGAGTACGCCATAGCCTGTACCTGCTCTTTGCCCCAGCCCCGGACGCTCTCGACCCGGAACGTGAAGCGCCGCTCGCCAGTGTGCGGGTTGCACGTCACGACCGTCCCGTCGCCCGACGCCGTCGCGACCTCGCCGCCATCCGGCGAGAACGCCACCTCCCAGACCAAGGCCGTGTGTTCCTTCAGCTCGAGCAGTGCCTTGCCGCTCGCCGCGTCCCACACGCACGCGCTGCCGTCCCCGGACCCCGTCGCGATGCGGTTGCCCGAGGGCGAGAACGCCATGCAGCAGATGTCCTGCTTGCGAAGCGTCGCGATGCGCCCGCCCGTACGGCAGTCCAGGACCGCCACGACCGTGTCTTTCCTCGAGGTGTCTGAGCGTGCAGCGAGTTGTGAGCCATCTGGAGAGAACAGAAAATTGTCGCTCTCAGTTGACTTGAGATCCGTGATGACATAGAGCAGCTCGCCGCTTGTGGCGCTCCACATCCTCAGCTCGGAGTTCCTGGACCGGGTCGCGATCTGCGTGCCGTCAGGTGAGAACACGGCGCAATAGACGGCCTGCTCGTGCCCCTCCAAGCGGTGTACGACGTCACCGGTCTTGGTGTCCCAGACAAGCGCAAGCGTGTCGTCGGCTCCCGAGACAACGTGCTGGCCGTCTGGCGAGAACGCGATCTGCCGGATGGTGTCTGTGTGCCCGTCTCGCTCGAGCCGTTGGACGGTGAGGCCGTCCTCGAGCCTCCATATGATGATTGTATTGCGGTTCGCTGCTGCTAGCAGCTTGCCGTCTGTCGATAAGGATACAGATGTAGACTGATTGACTGCAATGGTAATTTGTCATCAATGCTTTCCCTCTAAGGCGAAGAAAGTGACAATTACTCAGCATTTGTTCAACATCACCGAATACAACGGATTTGTACGCTACAGGACACGCCTTTGTCCCGGTCGGTCCGAGCAGAATCTGACTGTCCTTCAAAGATCCTGCGCCATTCCGACTGATCGCAGGCCAAACGGCGGTGTCGGCGGGCGTGATGGGTGGATTTGTAAACCTGTGTTCTTGCTGGTAGCGAATGATATCTCCCATGTCCAATGACCCAACTGCGAGACTTGCGATCAGTCTGAGAAGTACAGGTATGAAACAGGGAACCCACCCCCGTGATTGTCCACCTCGACCCGTGGCTGCACTGTTCGAAGCCAGCTTGCAAAGTCAACGATATGTTGGCCACACTTTGATGGATCTGGTGAGTGATTACTGTAGTCGGAACTGTGGACGTACGCACGAGAAGAATGTCGACGTGGTCGTCGCTCACTACGGCGACAGTTGCAGTCGAAATCTGATTATGCGATAGTCAGCATGTCACTGCTCGCCGGCGTGATATAAGGACACACCTCAAAGATGTAGTCCTGGGTGATGTCCAATCGATCACGTATTCTCCCCTAGACCCAGTTGAGCCGTCTGTAACGACATGACTCTCAAATAGCGACCTACGTCACTTATATACTCTTTCCAGCAATCTTCAGCGTACTGCCTCTCGTCTTCGACACCCCTTCCTGCTGCTTCTAAAGCATCCTGTGCGGGACGGCGCCAGGGAGAGTAATCATCGTAGCCCGCGCCTGCGACGATCTTGCGGGGGAAAACTGGTCGCTCCTTTACTCTCACGCGCTTCATGAAAACGCACTGATTCCTGTGGACAACGCCGTCGAGATGCTGGGATTCATGCGAGTGCGTTGGTGCTCGTCGCTGTATCGACGAAGTCTTGATCGATGTCGAGAATGCCCCGCTCAAACTGACACCGACCCAGCTCGCAATCTTCGCGCCAAGGGAGAGCGAGGTCTTTGCGTGTTTGTCGACGCCGAACGCCGTCACAGTCCAGTCCGGCGCGGTCTTGACCCACCCGATCACCACCACCAGATCCTCCGCCTTGACGTCGAGGTTTAGCACCTCTGTGGCGTACTCGCGCCACGCGGAAAAATTCTGCAGGATGTAGCTGTTGAGCGACTTGTTCGGAAGTGTCTGCTCAGCGTCTGCATTGGTTTGGAGCGTCAGCGCGGCGCCCTGCGCTTCGCGGCAGGTGTAGTCCGCCTGCAGGTTCAGAGACGTGCTGGCGTCGACAGGTCTGCGCATATCTCAGCTACATACAACCTTCCTCATTCAATGTCACTCACACCGTAAGAGAGGCACGTATATCCTTGCTCCTTACTCCATGGCTGCAGTAGTGGTTTGCGCTCAGACGGTCGTCGGTTCGCGTCACCATGACCGTGTTTGGGGGGAGCGGTGCGATATTCTCGAAGGGCGGTTTGAAGCGAGTGACCTTTTTCTCCGGTGCAGAAGTGTCGAGGTGGAGGAGCCGGATGAATTTGCCTTCGTGTAGCAGCCCAACGTCGGCGATTTGTGGCTCCCCGGAGGCATCCGGCTCGGGGCACCAGAGCGGGTACCCTAAGCCCAGTCTCTCGAGGCTGGCGGCGTAGACGTCTTCAGGCGCACGGGTATTACGCGCGAGGCGATACATTGTTCAGAACGGATCTGCAGGTAGCGAGGGCGCGGTGGTGGTGTGTGAGAGGGCTAGGCGTTGCACGCACTGGCATAGCGCTCCAAGGCTGTGAGCTCGATATCCTAACACGAGGACGGCCGTCAAACCTTGAGACGT
>BPQB01000146.1:0-39669 GCA_019973155.2 Phanerochaete sordida | reverse complement strand
GGGGCGTCGGGGGTGAGGTGTGGGGCGTCGGGGGTGAGGTGTGGGGCGTCGGGGGTGAGGTGTGGGGCGTCGGGGGTGAGGTGTGGGGCGTCGGGGTGTCCATAGGATCTGGAGTATGCGCGTCAGTATTAGCCAGCCTGTGTTGACGGCGGCGCGAGCGAGTCGGACGCACCAGGGCGCAGGCCATCCGCGGCGCGCTGATCGTCATCGGCTCCGTCTTCAGCTTCGTCGGCAGCTTGGGTCGTACCTTCGGGCTCTATATCAGACTCTTCTAGACTCATAAGTGCCTTTCGTGACGATTGTGCGGCGGAAGCAGGACGCACCCTGCGTATCGACGCGCTCTTCCGGATCCGTGTCTGGCTGGAATGCCGTGTCCGCTTCGCTGCTGCTCTCTGAGCCACTGTCCTCGTCTTCAGCCTCGGGCGAAGCGTCGACGCGCATTGCGTGCAGCTTTTCCCGCAGGTCGAGCGCCGCCGTGGGATAGATGGCGTCCTGCAGCGATCCCAGGTGGTCGTCCAGGTCGTCCATATCCGAAACAACGCTGGGAATGTCGATCTCCCTGTGTGCATCTTCCTCGGGACGCTCGTGAACCGTTGGTCTTGTTTTTGCTATCCACCAGCGATGGAAGTCTAGCATCACCCAGGCGGCTTCGGCGGTGAAGAGGGTGGTTGCTGTTGGGTTCTCCGTAAGGTAATGGACAAAGTGTTCCCTGTTCCAGATTTCCTCAAATCCGTAGTATATAGCACGATCTGATGAGAGAATGAGATTCCATGTCACAGCGCACAGTGGTTTCAGCTCGCCTAATGTTTGGAGACCTTTGAAAACCATCTTGGCTACGAGTCATTAATGTCGGTGAGCCTCGAAAATGCTCATTCTAAGTTGTTGACAGAGTCGCTTACTTGGATCATCAGGTCTGTCCGCATGCGCATGCGTACCAAGGATGTCCTCTTCCGAGCAGAATCGGGGCCGTTGGATGGGCTTCAGACCAACAGATGAGTATTTGCCAGGCCGCAACAGCCGAATACAAGTGCGACACTTGCTGAATCTCTGGCGCCTCTGTCAGCACTCCCATCTTCGCTGTCAGAATCCTCTTCGGAAGAAGCGACGTCCGTCGTCGTATAGAACTCCTTGAGAGATTCCCACTTTCGTAGTGTCAAATACCACGCGGTCAACCGAGGTCGAGGGGGTAGCCAGTGGCGGCTATTACAGCCGCACATGACAGGATACTGCGTCGACTCCGGGGGATCGTGGAGGATGGAACGGCAAGTGCCGCTGCTGGATGCGTAGCACGTCGTCGCGAAGACGAACCATGCCGACAGCCTGGTGGCGCTGGCGCTACTTCCACGCGAGCGCCACGTGGTGTCCCTCCAACCACGACGACCGGTCGCCCAGCAGGGCGTCCATGCTTGAAAGAGACCATCACGCGGACAGCGCGTAGCCTTGAGATTGCTTGCGAGCTTTTGGTAGGCATTTCAACCCACTCTGTCTCGCTCGCGCTGACTTGAACGTCCTTCCAGCAGGCTCTTCTAGCCTGGCCGGCGATGCTTGTTGCGAGGCGAGGCAGCTCATGCTGAATGCAGACGTAGGCATTGCCCCTCGACGCCGTGCTCAGCGCGCTCCTTCCTATTGTCGAGGGCTGCCTGCAGCGTACGGACGAGCTCGAGGTGACGCTTGCGGTCGCGCAGAAGGCACGCGACGACGCAGGCGCGCTGGACGCGCTCGCCGCTGAGCACGCAGAGAGGGTGAAAGTCATGAAGGACGAGCTTGCGGCGGCTCGTCAGGACGCGGCCAGGACGGAGGGCGCGCTGCGCGCAGAAATCGAGGGCATGAAGCGCGTGCAGGACGAGCTGCAGGCCAAGCTCGATGCTGCCCTCAAGGCGGCCGAACCAGCTCCCGTCGTCGTCGCGGACCGCGTCGAAACAGGTGCGTACGTTGCAGACCCAGCCTCCAAATTCTGCTGACCAAAACGTAGGGGTGCGCAGGCGCGCCGCAGACGACGACGACGCGGATGCTGAAGCCGCCCTCGCAGTCGGGCCGCCCAAGCGTCCCCGCGTCGAAGTTCGCGACGAAACCAGCGAGCTGCCGCCGCAGAGGTCAGGCTCAGGGCTGTTCACGGGCTTCAATGACATGGTCGAACGTTTGAACACGAACTTCCACACACAAGCCGCGGACGGCACCGCTAGCCCCCATGCAGAGAAACGGGGTTCCCCGCCCACGGCGGCCGTCCTCGACAGGGAGCTATCCGAGCTGCGCAGGGCGAATGCCGAGTTGGCCACGGAACACGCCCAGGCCAAGGTCGCACTCGGCGATCTGCAGAGCAAGCACGCCCAGGCAGAAGCTGCGCTTGCCGGCGCGAAGAGCGGGCTCGAAGCTCTGTCCCGCATCCGCGCCGAGCACCAAGAGTCCCAGGCGGCAGTGGCGGGCCTCGAAAGGGATCTCTGCGAGCTGCGCAAGGCCCACACCGACATGACCACCAAACACGCCCACGCCGAGGCTGCGCTCGCCGCTGCGAAGAACGAGCTCGAAGACAGGTCTCGTCTCCGCGCTGAACATCAGGAGTCCCAGGCAATAGCTGTTGCTCTATGCAGGGACCTCTCCGAGCTACGCAGGGAGAACACCGACCTGAGCACAAAATTGGCCCAAGCCGAGGCTGCTCTCGGCGAGGCGGCGAACGAGATCGAACGGCTATCCCGTGTATGCGCCGAGCACCAAGAGTCCCAGTTCACGACGGCCGACAGGGACAAGGACCTCTTCGAGCTGCGCAAGGCAAACACCGACCTGAGCACAAGACACGCCGAGGTCGAGGCTGCACTCGCCACCGCGACAGCCGAGATCGAGGGCCTGCACGCAGCCGCACGCAGCGCCGAGGCCGAGCACAGCGGGCGCGCGAACCTGCTGTGGAAGGCCGAGATGCGGCTGACCGTCGCGCAGGAGGGCGCGGCACAGCGCGAGGCGGAGCTGCGCGGCGAGCTCGCCGCGCTGCAGCAGACGGCGGGCGACCTCCTCGCGGACGCGGGCTACCTCCGCGGCACGCTCGAGACGGTGCGCGCGGCGCACGACGAGGAGTGCGCGGCGCTGCGCGAGGAGAACGCGCGGTTGCTGAGTGAGGGCGAGACGGTGCGCGCGGAGCACAGGAAGCTGTGTAGCAAGTTGCTGGAGCTCGCTGTCTCTGCGAACGAGTGACAATACGAGGTCTTATGGATGTGGGGCAGGTCACGGTTAACGTTCGACTCTAATCCAATAAGTAATGGGCGGTTACACGATAACTAGAGCGGTAAGTTACGGAATGCTTACTAGGTAAGCTCTGGTAAGCCAGCTGTTGTGACAATGTAAGCCTGGCTTGCTTACTTGAGCAAGGCGTCCTCGCGCCCGGGGAAATTAACTTCATTCCCCTCCTATTCGACCAATTAGCATATCTACATGGATTCCCCACCCCGGGGCCCACGTACAAAGACTACGGCGCGCAAGTCGACTGGCTCAAAGCCTCCTCGAGCAGTCCTCGCCGCCGAAGCAAAGAAACGCAAAGCAAATACCGCTTTCGAGGACGATGCAACAGGGGCAGGGTTGGACGCGTCAAATGGGCTGCCAAAGAAGAGACGAGCCCCTTCAAAGAAGACGGCAGTCCTCAAGGCCGAGAAACAGGCCGCAGTGGGGCACAGCAATAAGCCGGAGGCTCAGCACAAAAGCAAGGTCCCGTCGCAAGGTGCCTCTGACCTTGATCGTACGTAGGGGAGATCGTTAACCGCACGAGCTTTCAGGAACTCGTAGGCTGAAGACTCTGTGCGAATCCGCGCGGACGTCCCAGACGACAGCGCAAGGCGACCTCGTGCAACTTCTCATAGAGGTCGAAGACTTCGAGACGCAGTTCGATGCCGCCTTAGAAGACCTCGCGAACGCGCACGCCGAAATCAACGCACTTCGTGAGAGCAATCAAGAGCTGACGCGTGAGGATATGGAGCTGCGGGCAGAGAAAGAGAGACTGCTCTGCGAGAACGCCTGGCTCTCGCAGTACACCGCTGGAGCGCGGCCTTACTGTTGATTGCTCGTCACGGTTTCGTGAGTCCTCGGATATATTGTGTATATTTGCGCTACACACTGACTGCCTGAATAATAAGTATCAGAGGTCACGGAGCTCGTCCATGCTACACACCTCGGTTGACCCGAGTGCATCCACCGCGGACTGTCGAACACGCAGCCTGTGACCCGCCCCTGTCTCGACACGTTGGTGGTAGTTCAGGCCACAGTACTCTGAACGAACGAGTGTGCTTTCCGTGTGCTGTGACTTGAGCTGCGACGAGGATAGCGAGCGCGAGATGGTGGTTCGCTGCAAGCAGCCGCGGCGGTGCCCTTCAGGGTCTCGCTTTCCTAATACGTCATAGTCCTCATCCGGACGCGTCGCGCTGGACGCGAGGGCTTGAACCCGACTTTCATCCTCCCACGTCTTTGTACAACTCTGACGATAGCTCCGTGTGAGTGTGTCTTGCTGCGTACGCCCTCTTCTAGGCGCGAGCCATAGCCTTGTCAGCTCTTCGCCGATACTGAACTGCCAACGAACGTCTAGCGTCCCGCACCGACATCTTTCAGATGGCGACCAAATCCAGCCCCGCCACGGGCTACATAGCTCCAGAGGCCCCGGCGCCGCGGCCGCCCCGCACGAAGCAGACTGCGCGCAAGTCGACGGGCGGGCGCCTGCCGCGGAAGGTCCTTGCAGACATGGCCGCTCGCGGGCAGTTCGCTTCCGACAGCTCAGACCCGCCGAGGCTCACGATAGGGACGGTGTTCGTCACGCAACGAGATGGTGTAAACAGTGTTAATCAGATGGGCTCGGGACTAGGTGCGCTCTCCGTCCTGTCGCTCGTAAGGGCGTGCGCTGATGTTTTGCCAGCAGCGCTTCAGCTGGGTTCCGGGTCGTCCAACACCGGCACCACGGTCGGCGAACTCACGGGCCTCTGCGACATCGTAGAAGACTCGCAGACCATGGCGCAGATGCACCTCGATGTACTGCACGAAAAGATCTTGGACTTCCACGCGCAGCAGGAAGTGACGAAGGCAGAGCTCAGGCTCGCGCGCGCTGAGCTTGCGCTGGCCCATACAAAGAACAAAGAGCTACGTGGTGATAACGAGAAGCTCCACGAAGCGAACGTGGCTCTAAGAGCGGAGAACGCAGCGCTGAGACGGAGAAAATAGGGATCAGAGCTCTTGAACGGTGAGCGTGCTGTGTCGTGTGCCGGGGGCGTATAACGCTGAACTGTTGCAAGGATAATCATAGATACCCTCTTGTTGTACATTACGCGCATCTCGGGCTCCTGCAGCTCCGCGGCTACGAGGATCATTCAGAGGCGTCGAGTGATACGCTGTGTCTGGAAATTCGTGGACGTCTTTGGTATACTTGTCGTGAAGCTCTCCTTCGCTTCGTATCCATGCCCTCCCCCGCCTTCACCTCGAACGTTGGAAGCCGGCTCCTGATTTTCTGAATATTTCCAGCCATTATTTCCCTGCACTGCGATGCAGCACATCTGCTTCCCGAGCTCGATTCAAAAGTAGTTGGGCCATAACGTCCACCCCGCAGCTTTTGAACTGGGCTCTGCATCAGCTCGCCCTGAGCACATTGAAGCGTCCGGGTCGATTCTATGTCACAGGTCATAGAACGAAGAGACCCTTTCACGCGTCTACTGTGTGGCTTTAGGTGCGCGCTCCCCGCGGAAAATGAAGAACGCTTGTTAATTAATGGCTGAAGCAGCCGCAGATCCAAGGACGCGACAGGCAGGGCACGCTCTGCGTCTTTGTCCATGACGCTTTCGCGACGATGTGGCCGAGTGCCACTCCCTGGTTCCAGGCTGCCTTCTGATGGTACGTTCCACCGGCATATAAGGCAGACGTCTCTCGTTCATGTTCACCACAAGCATCATGAGCACTCCAACGAAGCCCCCGGCCTGGATCGAACACTTGTCTGGGCCGTCGCACGGCCGGTCCTCCCCGCCAAGATCCCCCAGCCCTCGCTCGCACCCCAATCCATGGCCAGCGGGCTGGAAGCCGTCCACGCGCAAATGCTCGACGCTCTCCATCACCTCTCTCCCCTCGGTCTCGAGCGGCACCTCGGACTACATGGCGTCGCTCCTCTACAACTGCGACGACGACGGGCGCACGAACTCCTGCGACGACCCCTCCCCGTCCTGCGACGCGACGCCCCGCGCCGAGCGCGACCCCGGCGCCCCGCTCATCGACCACACCGGCGAGAAGGGCTACGTCGAGCCCGACACGCCCGAGGAGGTCTACATCGCCGCGCAGCCCGCGACGGCCGACGCGGGCCCGGACCCGCTCTGGGTGCTCGTCTGGGAGACAGGCAACGTCGTGCGCGTCGTGCGCTCGCGCCACGGCCTCCCCGCGAGCAACGTGCGCCTGGCGCGCGCCGCGCCCCGCGGCGCCGCCTTCGTCTACATGACGCACACGCGCGAGATTGTCGCCGGCACCAAGGACCTCCGCCACATCCACATGGAGCGCTTCTCCGTCGGCCGCCTCGCGCCTGAGCAGCGCGCGCAGCTCATCGAGACCGCGCTCGGCACGGCGGTGTGGCCGTGCTCGCATAGGGAATGGGTCGAGAACGTTGTGGACAAGGCCTGCGAGCGGGGCATTCTTGACGCCTCTGCCGTCGCCGCGGCGGGGGCGCAGATGCAGAAGTGCCAGGCCTATCTCTGATCTTTCATGTTTGCGGATACTTCACGAGTTCTTAGACAAGCGATTCAATAGAGTCACAGTACCGTGGCACCGTGCCTGGTGTGACAATGCGGACAAAGGCTTTTATGACAAAGGCTTTCAGTGCAAGCGACTGATCGGTGTGGCATTATGAAGTATATGAACAACCAGGTGCGCTTTACGAAATCTACCACCTCCACGCATAGTCTTCGCAATCCCCGCTGCAGGTAATCAGATAGCGATGTACGCTCTACCAGACGCAGTACAGGTTCGCACGAGACAGTGACCGCGGATTGTACCACACCTGACCCACTACGTGTAACAGAATAGTCCCAAAGTAGTCCGGAATATCCAGCAGAGCTCGTGCCCACGCGGTACGTATCCCATCAGCCCGCTGCGCGCGACCTTCGTGGCACCGCCGACGAAGACGCTTGATCATGCATCACCTCTCCGACCTGCGGCCTACAGCGCCCAACGCGAGGCCGATGCTCCAACCAAAGTCTTTCTCTGTGTCACGCCTCACTCTGTGGACAGTACCTCAGTGGCCTCAGGCACGACTCCGTCCTACTGGAGCCGCGCCACCGAGCCGCTCTGGTTCCTCGCGTGGCGCTGCCCGTCCGACGGCCGCTTCTACATCCTCCAGCGCGACGGCGAGCCCAACGCCGAGTCCATCGCCTCCGAGGACCTGCCCCCGATGAAGACGCCGTTCGTCATCGGAGAGCTCGCGCACCAGCAGAGGCAGCGCCTGCAGGAGATTGCCGCGGGGACGATGAGCACGCTGTGGTGTGGCGAGGGCCACGGCGAGGGCATACGACGCGCCGGTCGCTTGAGCCATCGCACGTGGATGCAGCTCGTCTTTCTTGATGCGGCAGATACGGGGGTGCTGCCTCGGGATGTGGTAGACAAAGCGATAGGTTGGATAGGGCTGTGATAGGGCGCGAATTCGAATCAGCGAACATAGCCTGTCGACTGCACGTTTCTGATAGTACTGAGCTTGATGTGCGCCAAATCTTCGATCGATAAGCATTCCGTGTTCCTTCGAAGTTGCGTGCTTGTGGGACCCTGGTGTGGCCACCGACACGTGTTGCCACATTGTGGCAAATGAAGCCTGTGAACAGGATTGAGCCGGGACCAAGCGCCAGGTTGGGTGGTCTAGGCCCGCGCTCTGGAGCGAATCATCAGGCTGCCATCCCGACAGAATGCACTAGCGTACACCCTGGATTCGGACGCAGGATCTGCCTCAGGGCGATGGCGATGGCATATAAGACGACGTGCGCCTGGCCTTGACATGCACCAGAAGCTCTGCTCCGCCGACTACGATGGACGCCACTCCTAGCCTCATTCCCACCCTCGACCTCGAACACATCCAGCCCGACCGCCCCGTCAAACTCATCATCGCCACAGAGCGGGTCTACTCCAGCTCAAGAATCAATCCACTCTGCGTAATCGCCTGGCGCGTTACGGGACACTACTACTACATCCTCCGCCGCCCGCACTGCGCCCAGCTCGGCGGCTGCTCTTCGGGCTGCTGGGCGGCGGCATCTATTGTACATGCACAGGACGACCTCCCGGGCATGGACTACTCGTTCTCGGACATGCAGCACATCCACATCACAAAGCTCGCTCCGAAGGAGCGTCGTACACTTCTCCTCGTCGCGGGCAATACCATCTGGACGAAGCCCAGCGGCCCAAAAGGCCGCCACCGAGCGCTGATGAGCTGCAAGGAATGGATCGCCGCGGTTCTGCGCCACGCTGCCAGCGCAGACGTCCTACGACGGGAACTGGTGGAGATCTGCGTCAATCCGCGGCGATACACGCAGGGCGCGAGCCGACTGCAGGCACGGCGCGTGGATGCTCCGCAGGCAGCGTCTGTCCGCGCGGTACAAGCATAGACAATGGGGTTTCTCTGTAGAGGTCGTGTATTGTAATCGCTTGCGACGGGTGGCTTGTGTGGCTACAGGTCATCCGGACAATGGATCTGATAGATCACGGAGACTTTGGATTTGCTACAACTGCGTCTATAAACGTGCATCGAGACAGGCGGGCCACTCAACGCACCTTCTCTGCTTCCGCCACATCCACGCCTTACCGCGTCGTCCTTGCTCACCCATCAAAAATCATGACAGCCCCTGGACAGCTCTTCTCGGGCTTCGCAGACTTCAAGTTCTACAGCGCCCGGCTCGTCGAGCGCGACCTCGCCACCTGCCTGAACGCCGACACGGTGCCCGGTGGCGACAACCTGCACGAGAGCGTCATGGTGCGCCTGGGCGTGCAGTTCTGGCCCGCCGGCGACGCGCGCAAGACGACGTGGTTCTTCACCTGGGACACGTCGCCGACGACGCAGCGCGTGCTCGGCCCCGACATCTACCACAACTTCAAGGCGCGTACGTTCGCGAAGCGCGACCTCGCGTTCACGGGCCGCACCGTGCCGCCGCCCGCGGGCGAGGTGCGCTCGGGCATGGACGCCATCTGGGTCGTCGAGTGGAACCTGGGCGCGTTCAGCTTGGCGCACCGACGGAACATCGAGAAGCTGGCGACGGAGACGTGGAGGATGGCATGGGCATCCGCAGACTGGGCACAGACTGTCGTCAGGAATGTGATAGAAACGGGAGTCCTCATGAAGGAGCGTTTGGAATACTGCCTTGAATATGC
The DNA here is from genome assembly GCA_019973155.2 of Phanerochaete sordida. NCBI lineage: Eukaryota > Fungi > Basidiomycota > Agaricomycetes > Polyporales > Phanerochaetaceae > Phanerochaete > Phanerochaete sordida. The sequence continues at coordinate 30,324 of BPQB01000146.1, read as the reverse complement.
GAAATATCAGAACAAAACAGGTGAGGATGCAAATTTGCGTACGACAGGCTAGACGCTGACCTCACCTCAGACCAGGTGTACTTCCCGCTGCTTGTGCATGGATTCGACTGCGCTATGCCGGGACGAAAACAGCCATACGTTGTCGGATCGAAACCACGTAATACCAGTCCAGCATGACGAAGGTCAAAAATGTATATCTATAGCGTTATCGAAGACTGTTCTTTGTTGTCCTACTTTTGAGCGTGAGCACGCACAGTCGAAGAGGGTGGCCCATCAAGATCACTGGCCACTTTGTGCCAAAGAGCGGGAGCTGGGCGACAAGATATTTAAGGACCGTATGCTCAGTACACGGAGAGTCACTTCCTCTTTGAACCACTCAGCTCAACCCATGTCTCTTGCACAGACTGCAAAGTACTTCCAGCAGGAGGACGACCGCGTTTGCGTCTACCTTTTCGTCGAGAAGAGCCAGGAGCTCGCCGACGACAGGCAGTGGGCGCGGACGTGGGCAGTGGCCTGGGACTACTTTCCGGGCTGCACCGTCCGGCAGTTCCTCGAGCTTTCCTTCAATCCCGAGACGGCGCAGTTTGAGCCAAGGCTCTATACCGACCTTGACGAGCGCACGCGGGACGGCCTCGTCGAGATGCCACTGGGGTCGATGGCCTATGACGATATCAACACGCTCAAGAAAGCGGCTCACGACACTCCGATCGTCTCCAGTCGCCATTTCGGAGCGCGTCCCACGCCACGCGACTTCGTCGTGCGCCTCCTGCGTAAACTCGCGGCGAGCGGTCTCCTGGACAAGGCCGCCGTCGAACGGGCGATTCGCACAGGCCTCTGGATTAACTGGGACAAGTGAGTCGTCCTCTCTTGCACTGCTTGAGCAGCTCTCACGCTAACGCACCGCAGACGCGTGCCTGATCCCAACCTGTTCATGGATGTGGAAGACGCGTGAAGATCCTGCGCAGCAGCCTCCCCGACGGAGGTGGCGTCGTTTCGTATTTATCAAGACATCTGTGATGTTATAGAGTAGAATATCAACGCACCAGGGCTGCAATGCTCACAAATCGTACACGTCTTGCCATCCTGGCTTGCCAGCGAATCCGCGAGGACGCGCGGACGGCTGCTTCCGCGCACATCCAGGAGAAGGCCTCACAAGCCCGGTTCCTGTGGCGGTTAGTCAGCGTGCAGTGCAACCTACCCGACAAACCGTCGCATCGAGCGCGACAATGTCGCCGTGGCGGTGTGGAACACAGGGGCTCGGGCGCACCCCGAGCCTCCGCCGCGTCGAACCAGGCGCCGGCGGTTGGTCTCAAACCGCGACGCGCGCCGTCTGCAACACCGCGCCGTACTTCGTCCCTTGCATCCCCGAGCGTGCTCAAACATCTGCGACTCATCTACACTTCATTGCCTGCGCGGATGCTGCAGGGTTCTCACGAATCCGCGTGTCAGAGCCCGGGACCGACACACGTCCCTGGACATCGACGTTTGAGGACCGCGCCGGGCGGTCGCTACGGCTGATAGCCCTCTCCCGGTCAATGTCTCTGCTCTGCTATAATACTCACCACCATGTCCGAAGACGGGGACTCTAACAACTGCGCGCCCCGTGCGACACGATGAGCTCGACATCCACGGACCCGCTTACCATCACGTCAAAGTGGCTCGCGACCTTCGCGAGTGCGCTCACTGCTAACGACGCACAGGCCGTCGCCTCGACCTTCGTCCCAAACGGCTGGCTGCGGGACGTGCTCACCTTAACCTGGGACACCCGTTCTTCCAACGGACGCGAGGCCATCGCGCGCTACCTCACCGAGTCCGATCGCCTCTCCGCGGCGCACATCGCGAACATAGCCATCGAGACCAACCCGCACTATGCGCCGCGTGAGTCGTTCACGCCGGACGGCCACAAGGTCGGCGTCGAGACAGGATTCACGTACGAGACGCGCCACGGTCTCTGCCGCGGCTACGCGCACCTCGTCCAGGTCCCGGATGGCAGCTGGCTGGCCGTCACGGTCGGCATGGTCATGCTCGACCTGAAGGCCCATCCGGAGCCGCGCAATGTTGCTGCGGACTGGGAGGCGACGGGTCGGACGTGGGGCGAGCTTGAGGCGGAGCGGAAGGCGAAGATCGAGTCTGATCCCTATGTCCTCGTTGGTGCGTCGGATACTCTAGCGATGGTGCTCCCGTGCTCACGAGCTTGCAGTCGGTGGCGGACAGAATGGCCTGAGCACGGCGGCCAGACTGCGACAGATGGGCGTCCCGACGCTGGTCATCGAGCAGAATGCGACGGTCGGCGAAAGCTGGAGGAAGAGGTATCAGAGCCTTGCTCTACACGTACCTAGCTCATACTGTGCAAGTGAGTATCCAGATCTGTGCAGCATGGCGCCCGCTAAACTGTTACTGCCTAGTGCCATACCAGCCCTACCCGTCGCACTGGCCAGAGTACGCCCCGAAGGACATCATCGCCGACTTCCTCGAGTCCTACGCAGTCCAGCAACACCTCACCATCTGGACGAAGAGCACGCTCGCCGGACGTCCGCGCTACGACGACGTCGACCGCGTCTGGCACGTCGTCGTCGACCGCGATGGGACGCAGATGGACCTGCGCCCGAGGCACATCGTACTCGCGACCGGCCTGTGGGCCGGCCCCCGCATGCCCGAGCTTCCTGGCCGCGAGCTGTTCGCAGGCGAGGTGCTGCACACCTCCAACTTCAGCTCGGCCGCGCCCTTCGCCGGGAAGCGCGTCGTCGTTGTGGGCGCGGGCAACTCGTCAATCGACATTTGCCAGGACCTCGCGACGGGCGGCGCGGCGAGCGTCACGATGGTGCAGCGCTCGCAGTCGTGCGTGGTCTCGCGCAGCAGCGTCCGCCAGGAGCTGCTCTTCAACTGGCCCGTGGACGAGCCGGTTGAGGTCGGCGACTTCCGGTTCGCCGCGCAGCCGCTCGGGTTCTTCAAGCAGCTCAACCAGAGCATGCCCGACGTGCTCTGGGCGCGCGAGAAAACGATGCACGACAAGCTGCGCAAGGGCGGGATCAAGCTCTGGCTCGGCCCTGAGAACGAAGGGCAGATGATCGTAGTCTTTGGCCGAGGCGGAGGTGAGTGTCCCAGTAACCTGCCGCTCCGAGACGAGTTACTCACACGTTTCATTGCAGGATATTGTAAGTCGCTGGCCTGCTTGTGGGAGGTGCTATCTGAAACTGTGCTCTCTAGGGCTTGACAAGGGCGGGGCGGACCTCGTCGCAGACGGCCGCATCGGCGTCAAGCAAGGCGCTAGCCCGACGGCCTTCACAAAGGACGAGCTGGTGTTCGACGATGGGACAACGTTACCTGCAGACGTCGTCATCTTCGCGTAGGTTTGCATCTGTACTCCGCACGGCGAGCGACTGACAGCGCTCGTAGGACGGGCCACGAGCGCAGCCGCGAAATGTACCGACGCGTGTTCGGCGAGGATGTCATCGACAAGACCAGCGATGTGTGGGGCCTCGATGAGGAGGTCGAACTCCAGGGCTGCTACCGTCCCACGGGCAATCCAGGAGTAAGCCATTTCGTCTCCGAAACCACTATGGTACTGACCGCGCTTCCTCAGCTCTGGTACGCTATGGGTGACTTCTACAATTGCCGGGGCATGTCGAAGCAGCTGGTATGCCAGCTTGTCCTCTTTAATGGACATCATGCTGACCGGTGGTTTTGAAGGCTATGATGATTAAAGCCTCTGAGCTGGACATATACGATCCCGCAAAGGAGCAGCAGGGTATTGTACCTTCTATGACCAGCCTGAAGGTCGCGGCGTAGATGCTTGACTTCGGCCTGTTGATGTTATCTGACTCGGGGAATAAAACATATCAGTCGCATGGATAGTTCCTACCTTTTTGTCGGCTCTCTGAGATTGAATGAAAGTGGTTCAGACGAAGATCGCCGAGAGCTGCCTTCGGAAAATTATCTCAAGGCGCTTAAACGCAATGACTTGCTCTCCACCACCATCTTCACCGCTGAGCGTGCGCGCACAGTCGCCCCAAACACCATGGCTTTTCGACGACATCGTCGACGAGATCATATCCTTCAACTTTGACCACCAGCCTACTTTGCACAGCTGCACTCTTGTCAGCCACGCGTGGCTCCCTCTGGCCTCGAGATATCTCTTTCGAAGCGTCCGCGCAGCAGCTCGCCCGACTTCTATCGACGAGTTCATCGCGTTCATCAAGTCCTGCGAGCGAGCAAGGAGCAGCTTGCAGGAGCTATCACTAAGATACTCGCACAACGCGCGACATACTGGTCCTTATGACGTGTCTCTCTCTGTCCTTCGTGGGCTCGTCAACGCACTGCCTCATCTGCGAGTACTCAAGCTCGGGGAGGGAAACAGGTTGCGAGTCTACGACGATGAGTCGTCAGCTACCGAGGACAGCCAGAGTTCTCGCCTCGTCATACGAAAGCTCATCCTAGCCGATGTTGTCGGAGCCGGGGACGAACATCTGAGCGACGTCCTCAAGCTCTTCTCTGTGATAGACGAACTTGCCTTGGAGCCCACGACGCGCTTCTATCAAGCCCATGCTCGCATGCTGCTCGAGTCTAACCTCGATACCGATGTTTCGACAGAAAAGGTCAAGGTCGGAGCCCTAGTGTTCAGGTTCTGGCTGCACGACGCGACGCAGAGTCGCCTGCTGGCAGCTCTCGGCGCCGTACTTGACCCCGCCGCGCTCCGACGCATCTCCAACGTATCAGTGACCGACTTTGCTGAGCTTGCGCAGCTGGATACCTTCATACACGATGCAGCGACGCACCTCGAGGAGCTCACGCTGCGAATCTTCTCGCAAGGCGTCGATACGGGTTTCCAGACGCGCCTGACAGGAACGGCCGGTAATCGTGCGTATCTCTTCCCTCGCGTACGCTCGCCAAGAACACTGACTATCCCAAGATACGGTCGCCGGGCTTACCTCGCTCGCCCGATGTACCGCTTTCTCCAAGATCACTATCTGGGTCGACCTGTGGCCATGGCTGGACCACGCCCGTATGCAAAGCACGCCCCACCTCACCAGCAATGCGAGCTCCTTCAACGCAGCTTGCGCAGTACTTGAAACCGCGCTCAAAGCTCCTACACTCCGCTCCGTCGAGCTCGTGTTCTTCCTCCGCACGCACCCGCTATCAGCTCCAGAGGGGCTGATCACCGCAGCGAATGTCATCGCGCGGGTGCGGGAGCTTCCCTGGGAACGGTTGAGCGACATCGAAGCTCTCGGTGAGGACTTCGACTCGATACTCATCAGACTCGAGCGGATTCGCGACGCTCACGGAGGGCGGTGGCTTCACGACGAGATGAAGGAGACATTGGACGCTCGGTTCAAGGCACGAGTCAGGTCGCTGATACGGTACAAGTAGAAAAGTGAGTCTTGATCATCTCCTTCCTACTACTATCTGACCCGCGAGTAGCATGTCGTAGAATAGCAATAGAAATGCAAACTTTCCCATTCTCAACTCGTCCGAGACCCCGCCCACCATCGGGCTGAGCTAAGGCCATGCCATTAAATCTACCGGTGGCCCTACGCGGCCTTCTGAACCAAAGCCCGCACAAGTCCTCTTTGTCCCCCATTTTCTCTCCAAAGATGCTCTGTGTGTACATCCCCCGGTGGCCCCTCTGCTTTGGCTAACGGTGCGACATATATAGGGCTACGACCCTGCAGAACGATTGCCTCACATACCCGAACTCCTCGAATCCCACTACCCATACCTCTCACAATGAGCAGATATCCATCCTCAGGCGCGAGTGGCCACTCTCGCTCTTCCAAAGCGAGCGCTCCCGACCTTCGCACCGTCCCTCGTGATTCTATCGCCTCGCACGTTTCCGTTGGGTCGACCGTCACGGACGTCTCGACGACTTCTTCCTGGGTCGACGTCGACTACCCGACCGCACCGGACGTCGCAGCTCCTGTGCCGCCGGACTGCCCGGCCAGAGACCCTACTCGGAAGACATGGCTAGGGCGTTTGACGTCGAAAGAACCGAAGAGGCTCAGCATGACCTATGCCGACGATGACGGCCACGACATGACCTTGAAGCTGCTGGACCGGCTCACGATTGTCTCTGAGGTCACGAACATCAATTATGAGGACCTGCAGACTCCTACGGACGCTGGGCCAGCGGGCACCATTTCGGACACCGGAGTGCAGCGTCGCTCTGCAGTCTCGAACCTCGAACTGTCGGTTTCCCGTGCGACGACGCCCACAGGATCCCGTCCTCCTTCCTCCTTGCACGCATCGTCTACTGGACCGGATGATTTCCCTCGACGCTCTGCTTCCACAAGTGCGCACTCGTACCGTGACCTCGAGGCCCCTATCGAAAGTCAGGGTACCGCCATCATACGCAGCGCGCGGGATTCCACTGCATCCTCTATGTCGACAGCGTCTAGCCGGTCCTTCGCTTCATCGGGCAGCCGCGTATCTGCTACAAGCACGGCTCCCACGTCTAGGCCGTCCTCCGTCGCATCATCGGCAAAGGCGGCGACCTACACGGGCGCCTCAGCGAGACACTCCCTTGCCGACAAAGCCACCGCCACTCCTGGACAAGGGACGGTCGTCGTCAACCTCAAGCATCTGGACAATGGCTCGGTGGCTTCGTACGGAGCGGCCTCTGTCTCTGAGCGACGCAGGTCGTCAGCCACTGCGAATTCCTCCGCCGCGGATGAGCCTCCTGTTTGCGGTTCTGTGGCTTCTGCGGCTGGCAGCGCCGCTAGGTCTGGGCACTCCAAGTTCGTTTCTCCAGTTCACTCCGTAACGAGACATGGGAACGACGCCGCCACGCTATCTGAGCTCGCTATAAAGCCTTCCTCGCCTGCCTTTGTTGCGCCACAGCCCGACGCTCCTGCCGAGATGCCTCGTAAATCTGCCTCGCGCCACCACTCCTCAGACCCCAAGGCTCCGGTAACTTCTGCCCGCACGAAGGAGGCTCCAAGGGCGGCCACGACGAATGTCCCACCTCATCCAGCCGATTTGACAAACGCCACGACGCCGTCTTGGTGCAAGGCCCTCGGCACGCCAAAGCCCGTTCAAGTCGTTAACGTCACTGAGGTGTATCCGGCGGGGCAAGGCATCATCCGACCGACCAAGCAACCTTCGACGTCTGCTAGAGGCTCGTCGTCTCCGTCATCAGGCAGACTTGCGGACCTCTCGAACAGCCTGCCCGACACCCACTCAGATCATGGCCGTTCCAGCGCTCACACGAAGGCCCGTCACCTCGGCAGCCCTGTGTCTCCCAGCAAGCACGCACCAGGCCGCACATACCCCATCAGCAAAGACCAGTGCGCGACGGTTACCGTCTCGGGCCCTCTGGGCGCGTGCCGCAGCCTGCAGGCGGGCTACGAAGAGCTGGACCGGCCCGCCGTAGTCTCCATCGCTGTCGAGCCATACAGCGTACGCAAGCACGTCATGAACAAGGACGACATCGTCTGGCTCATCTGCTGGGACGTCGGCACCTGTGGGACAGGCCGGCGAGTGCTCCGCGTGCGCTGCGAGGACGGTGCGCCAGTGTATTTCGGCCCGCGTACGCACGACGCGCACGACGCGCTGCCATTCGTCGGAGGCGGCCGCCAGGTGCACATTGCCGACATGGACACCTACCCTGTCGGTACCCTGGACTTGGTGCAGCGCAGGCGACTCGAGGAAGTGGCGGGGCATGTTGGGGATGTGGATGGCTACACGAGCTTCGAGTGGATATGCCGCGTTCTGAAGACTGCCTATAGGCCGCCGAAGGGAAGAGCGATCCTTGACAGGGAGGCGGTCATGGCCGCCCTGAATAGCATTAGCAATAGTATCCACGGCGATCTCTAGGATCTTCTCGACGGATGTATATCACGCGTATTTATCATATTTGACGTGTTATTTCATGGCTTCTACTCATACTCAGACATGCTCTCGTACGCTCGGTCGCTGGCCTCGTCATCGGCGAAGCCTCCTGCATCAGAGAGCCAGTCACTGTCGGTGACCATGCTTTCCCCTCCAACACTCCGCGCATCGTCGATGAACATATCGTCCACATCCGGCATCCCATGTTCTCGTTGGAGCTCAAAGAGGAGTCTGCGCAAGGATGTTAGCATCACAGCATACAGCGCCGGGAGAAACGACTTACTCCCAGACGTTCGTCAGCTCCCCGAAGAACTGCGCGGGATCGTCGAGCACTTTCGCCTCGCGCACGTTCCGCCACACCTGCACCGGCGTCGTGGGCATCGCAGGATGCAACGGCAGGCGATGCGCGCTGCCCTCATCTGCAGCAGCCTCGAACCGCGCCAATGCGTCGGCACGGAGCCCAAACCGCAGCGGCGAGTCGTGCACCGTCGAGACACTGACGGGCATGCCAAGCGCGGTCCACTGCAGGACGTCGCACCACGGCAGAAGCATGTCCGTCTCGAGCGCGTGTGTCGCCGCACCCGTGGTCGGCGCGACCGGGAGCGCGTGCTTTTCACGGTCGGGCGGCGGCGTTCGCCCAAGCAGGTACAGCCGCACGCTGTCGTCCGCGTCACCGGCGAAGTCGTCTGTGTCGTCGGAGCGGCTGACGAGCGCGGCGTACCGGCGCACGGGAAATTCGAGCGCGCGCTCAGCCGCGATGGGCCCGTTCGTACAGTGCGTGGCGAGTGCCTGCAGGTCGATGCTGAACGCGACGTACGTCCCGCTCTCGAGGCGGTCCGGCTGCCATTTGGGAGACGGCAGCGCGAGCGATTGTGACGAGAGTTGGCGGGCGGCGGGTTGCTGGTAAAACTCTTCTTCCCAGGGTGCGCTGGCCTCGCAGGCGGTTCGGCAGCCGGGCGAGTCGGGTCGTCCGAGATACTTCAGAGGTGGCGGTGGTACGAGTATGTGTGCTGGACGGCGATGTTCATAGTCAAGAGGCGCGTCGAGAAAGTCGTCTGTGAATGACATGCTCGAGTCAGACATGGTGTTAGTGTGCGGGTACGTGGAGGATGAGTACGAACCGAACTCTTATACCCGACGAAGTGACAAAGCAGGGGCCGAGGTAGCCAATAGACCACAATTCTGTGGCCCCGGCGTTAGGCGAACGGACAAAGAGTACGGTTGTAGCGTCGAACAAGCACACGCGGAGCGGGTCTACGCCATGGAGACCTAGGAATACATAGAGAAAAGGCGAATTACAGCAGAAATACAACGATAATAACGATAACATTCCGACTCGTACCGAATGTCCATGTGCACCGACCCTACGCCGCCACAGCCTCCCTCGCATCGCGCTCCATCCGCCTTCGCTTACGCTCCTGGTCCTCGAACATAAGGGCCTCCGCCGCAGTCATCTCGCGCTTCTTCCCCGCGACCTTGTCCGCCTCCTCAGAAGGGGCCGTAGCCGAAGAGGCCTGCTTGAGTGGATTTGACCGCTTCAGTGGGTTGACACCAGCCTTCAAGGGGTTCGTTGTCGTCTTCATCTTCAGAGGATTGCTCTTCAGCGGGTTGAGTTTGAGACCAGTACTCGCAGGGGCGGCGGCGCTTGACGCAGCAGCAGGAGTCTTCGGAGCAAAGGACAGCACGACCTTCTCGCCCTCGCCTCGCTTGAGCTCTTGTGCTTCTGGCGGTGGCGATGGCGACTCTGAGGTCGAAGCTTCTGCTGCCGCACGTTCAATTTGCTCCGCGATAAGCTGGCGCTCTCGCTGCTCGTCGGAAACGGTCAGACGCTCCTTCTTCATGTTCGCCTCCTAAGACAGCGGTCAGCAAGATACAGACGTGCAACACGAAGCGAAACGCACCTGCTTCGCGAGCGCTTTGGGGCTGTTGTCTATCCACGAGATGAACCATCCCTTCTCCGTCTCCTCAACTCTGGCAACACCCGTCCGACCTAAATGCTTCACGAACTCCGTGAGAGTGACCCAGCGCGTGGCGTTCATGTGCAGATGGTTGCGGTCCTGGATGAGTTCCTGATAGACGTTGTTCGCCTTGACCCGGTTGGTGCTGTACCGGCGGGACAGGAGCTGGACGAAGTCGTGCTGGAACTGCGAAGAGAAGTCGGCGATGTGCTTGCCGGCGTGCTCGCCGACGACGAGCATCTGGCGGAGATGGCCCTCGGATTGTGTGTGGCACTTGAATCCGTTCTCGTCTCGGCACTGCTTCTCGCACACTTGACAGAACCAGCGCAGCCGCTGAAGGCCCTTGGATTTCATCTTGTTCGCGATGAACTTTGGGGTACCGACTACAGGAACATTAGCACGAGCTGACGATAACATCCAGCCACTGGAGCGTACCTTCTGCTCGAGGCATGTTGGCTAATTTGAAGGGAAGGCGAAGAGTAGGAGGTGGATGGTGACGGTTAGAGGTCAACGGACGCTTACAGTGACGACGGAAAATAACGCACCAAAAAGGCGCCGAGGGATTTCCACACCCCTGCGCTCCTGCCCGGTGAACCCGCTCTATACTCACGAGGACTCGACAGGATAATGTACATATTACTCGCATTATCCTGCCATATTTTTGGCAAGATCCATGGGTTAGCTAGTGAGAACGAGAGGGCGGTCGGAATGCGCAGGCGCTTAGTGCTGTGCGTTATTTTCCGTCGTCACTGTAGGTTACACATTACTGACCCCGGTTCAAAGATGGTCACGTCGCATGTTGATATAATTCAAGCTCCGCTGACCAAGATCAACGTCAAAGCTTATCTGAGAACTTACTGGTAAAGATAGCGGTAAGCCCGCTCAACGCTTACGTAAGTACTGCTTCGATCCTCACAGCTTCGTCGTCCTCCCTCACAGTCCAATCTACTCGCAATCTAGCTCGTGGTCGATGGTCACGTCAAACAGCACGCAAAGAAAATAGATATATGGGCACAAATGCTGGAGACTCTCCGCCATCGAAATTGAGCGCGAGCTTCTTCGCGGCACCGGCACCGCCCGCCTCTCCACGGTTCGCACGCACCCGATAGCGGGTATCTTTTCCCAGGGTCCAACTTGCGTTCGATTTTGTACGTTGCTGTCAGTTCGAGGTGTGTAGACGAGAGCATATCGCTAACATGTGATGAGTGCAGCATACAGAGCGACGTGCCATCGATGCTCAAGTCGCTCGATGATTCCGGGCGGCCGTCGGCGCTGCGACGCAATCCGAAGCGCAAGCGGCGCCCTGATGACTCTGAGGGCGAGCAAGAAGACAACGAGTCTGTTAAACTGGGTGCAAAGCAAGCGAGGCACAGTGACAGCTCGGACCAAAAGCACGACACGTACGTCCGCCGCTCCGGACTTGGCTGCTGCGCTGACACGTTCGCAGCCGGTCGAAGTCCGGACAGTCATCAAACACGCCCGTAGCACGCCAGAGCATGGGTTCCGCGAGCCACGGACGGCTTTCGGGCGTCGTGAGCTGGGATAAACCATCAGCGAAAGCCCTCGAGGTCGAAAGGTAAGCACAGTACTGCCGGAAGACGCCTGGCACTGAGACTCTTCGCCAGCGCACGGAGCTACAGTCCCCTAAGCGACAGTTCCTTGAGCGACCTCGACGACGATGTGAACCTTGATGTGTTGAGAGGGTTTTTCGCAGCCCCCAAGATTGAGCCGCCTGGCGAGCCTGCTCTTTCACAGGACACACCGCTCCTCGGCGGGGGGCCAGAGACTGTCACGGCAGGCTGCATCCCCGAGAAGGCATGCGTCGAGCACATCCCCTCCCAACTACAGTCCTCATCTCATTTCACGGACATGGCCTTGATAGCAGGTCCTAGCGGCGTACCTCCTCCTATCCCCGCAGAGGGCGGGCCTGCGACCCCGTGTACCTCGCAAGAGGGGGCCGCGGAACAGCTTGCCATCCTGCAGGGCCCCTTCGACAAAACAGCGGCGATGCGGATGATGCACGGCCTAGTCGACGCGCTGTATCATGATTCTGCGCACAATGCCGTGCAGAAGGAGCGCGAGCACCATGAGGCCGCGGACGCCCTCCGCGCCGAGCTGCAGTCCGCGAAGGCGGAGGTCGCCGAGTACAAGCAGCGCCTGGAGGAGACGAAGATGCGGGCGGTGCAGCTCCGTGCGGAAGACGAAGCACGCCAGCTGCGCAGCGTCGATGGCCTCCGTCAAGAGAAGGCGAGGCTGGCAGTAGAGCTGGCTGATGCGAAGACGGAGAGCCGAAACTTGCGGGAGGCCTTCGAGAACGTGCAGATGGAGACCCATAGTCTCAGAGAGGAGCTTAGGATTGGCAAGGAGAGCACGGAGAAGCTGCAGGCAGAGGTCAAGTGGCTGAGGTTCCTGAACGATGGGCGCGGCGGGCCCGCGGACAAAGACGCACCTTAGCGAGACGTGTAGTAATTTCTTGGAGGACACATATTCGACTGCATTGGACAAATTTACTTACATAGTGGACCTTGGACTATCATCCCGCACACCCTCGATGTTCTGGTTTTGCCCCGCCCGACGATTGGAGGTCTCCGGGGTCCGAGCGTCGGCGGGGCGCCAAACGTGCCCGCCATCACTCCCGCCGCGGCAGGCGCTTAGCGAAAACTTGCACCTCTCGTCTTCGCTCACCCGCCCAAACCATGGCTCCCAAAACAAAAGCCGCAAAGGCACCAGGGCAAAAGAAAGGCAAGGCCGCCGCATCTCCTGTGCCCACACAAAAGCCCGCGAAGAAGGGCCAGCCGTCGACGAGCAAACCGACACCAGTCGAGCCTGCAAGCGATGAGGACGAAGAGGACGAGGACGCTGAGCTCAGCGGCGAGGAGGACTGGGAGGATTTTGGCTCCGAGGAGGCCGTCAGCGACGAGGATGAGGACAGCGAAGACGAGGGCGTGGATGCCGAGGGCATGGAGCGACTCATGAAGGCTCTTGGCGAGGATGGTCTGGACGACTTCGACCGTGCATCACTGGTCGCGCTTACAGGCGACGAAGAGGATGAAGGTGACGAGGAGAGTCTTGACGAGGAGGACGGCGAGGACGAGGAGCAGGACGTCTCTGCCGACGAAGAGGACGACGAACAGCTGCTCGACTCACACGAAGAGCAAATTGACGAGGATGAAGATGAGGAGGAAGAGGCTATCCCACTTGACGAACTGGATGAGGACGAGCTTGATGCTGATGCCGTCCCTCAGCAGAAGATCGAAATCGACAACAAGGTGCGTAGCTGGCCGATAGCTGTGGACGCAGGCAGCTAAATAATTTCTCTCGCAGATCGCTCTCGAGCGGATACGAGAGACTATCAAGCTCGACCCGTCAATGCCATGGACAGAAACCCTCGCTGTCACGTATCCTCATACCATCGACGTTGATGTTGACGACGACCTGAACCGCGAGCTCGCGTTGTACGTAGCTCTACTTTATTCTGTGTCTGGCCTACAAGTGCTAATATCACCCCGTTAGCTACAAGCAGGCTCTGCATTGCGCACAAGAAGCCAAGGCCCTCGCCGCAAAGCACAACTTCCCGTTCACCCGCCCGACCGACTACTTCGCCGAGATGGTCAAGTCCGACGCACACATGGAGCGCATTCGGCAGCGCCTCCTCGACGAGGGCGCGACGATCAAGCGCTCTGAGGAGAAGCGCAAGGAGCGCGAGGGCAAGAAGTTCGGCAAGCAGGTGCAGCTGGAGAAGCAGAAGGAGCGCGAGCGCGGCAAGAAGGAGATGGAGGAGCGCCTCAAGGGCCTCAAGCGGAGTGCGTACTCGTTTCCGTGCCGTTCGGAGTTCTAGCTAACCACCCTCATCACCTCCCATAGAACGCAAGGGTGCCTTGGATAACGCGCAGGATGACGACGAGTTCAACGTGGCCGTCGAAGACGCCATCGCCGACCGCCCCGCAAAGCGTTCGCGCAGTGACGGGCCCGGCGGGAAGCGCGGCCTCCCGCGCGACGCACGCAACCAGAAATTCGGCTTCGGCGGTCCTCGTCGCGGCGGCAAGTCGAACACGAAGGACTCGACGGACTCGTTCGAGCCGCGCCGGGGAGGCGGCCAATCTGCGCGAGGCGGTCGCGGTGGTGGCCGCGGTGGTGGTCGCGGTGGCGGACGCGGTGGACGTGGCGGGGCGCGGGGCGGCAAGGGGGCTCCCGCGTCGAATCGGCCTGGGAGGGGCAGGCGCATGGCGGCGCGAGGCCGGTCATAGTGTACGAGCGTGTACGCACATACCTCAGTCCTGACTGCTTCCTGCACACAGACGATCCCTTCGCCATGCCTGAACGGTGCTCGCGCGACGTGCGCGAGTGCGAGTGCTCGCAGAATGACGCCCGGGGCGCGGGTGCTGGGATTCAGTCGCGCGGGTGACGGTGCGCCGTGCCAGACTAGACCGTTCGTTCAGAACAGCGAAGCGTGCAGACCGCGGAGCGAGGGCTGGCACATGTATTTATACCCGGGCGGGGCAGCGCGCGGAATCGCGCTGTGCCGCGCGCGCACGGCGTGCATTCACTCCTCGTCGCGCTACGGCCGAAAGCAATGCGTACCGAAGGTCGCGGACGATGCTGACGTGCTTATGGCCACCTTAAAATTTCGAGTCCTGCCGAGTTTCAGCGCGAGCATGCGGCGGGCCGCATCCTGAGTGGACGATAAGCCCCCTGGAGATAGCGGCGGTGGCGTCCTGCGGGGAATAGCCGCTCAGGTCGACGGAGTCATATCGATTTTATGGAGGTACTCACGAATAAAAGGCAGGTACGGCGGGCGTGCGGGACGTCGTCTCGACACCAGAGCCCCCCACCTCACCCCCACATCCACCCGCCGACACCATGGTCCAGCCCCACGAGCCCGAGTTCGAGCAGGCCCTCGCAGAGCTCAGCACGAGCCTCACCAAGTTCCTGGAAGCGAAGCCCGAGTACAAGAAGGCCCTCGAGATCGTCCAGATCCCCGAGCGTGTCATCCAGTTCCGCGTGGTCTGGGAGGACGATAACGGGAAGCCCCAGGTGAACCGGGGGTACCGTGTCCAGGTGCGTGGCTGGCAATCTCGCAGCTCCGAGACATCTCAGCTGATCCGTTTCCCCACAGTACAACTCTGCGCTCGGTCCCTACAAGGGCGGCCTCCGTCTGCACCCCTCAGTCAAGTGAGCACCGCCGTTTCTCCTGACGCCACGGCGGCTAACCCGTCCGCAGTCTCTCGATCCTCAAGTTCCTCGGCTTCGAGCAGACCTTCAAGAACGCGCTCTCGGGCCTCTCGATGGGCGGCGGCAAGGGCGGCTCCGACTTCGACCCGAAGGGCAAATCCGACAACGAGATCCGCCGCTTCTGCGTCGCCTTCATGACCGAGCTCCAGCGCCACATCGGCTCTGACACCGACGTCCCCGCCGGCGACATCGGCACCGGCGGCCGCGAGGTCGCGTACATGTTCGGCCAGTACAAGAAGCTCCGCAACGAGTTCGTCGGCGTCCTCACCGGCAAGGGCATCAACTGGGGCGGCTCGCACATCCGCCCCGAGGCGACTGGCTACGGTCTCGTCTACTACGTCGAGCACGTGCGTATCCTTCTCTTCTCACAGCACACAGAGTACTCACACCGCGCTGCAGATGATCGCGAAATACTGCCCCGAGTACAGCTTCTCGAAGCCCTCGACGCTCGTCGCCGTCAGCGGCTCGGGTAACGTCGCGCAGTACACCGCGCTCAAGATCATCGAGCTCGGCGCGACCGTGCTCTCGCTCTCGGACTCCAAGGGCTCGCTCCTCGCCACCGACGCCGCCGGCTACACCAAGGCCGACGTCGAGGCGATCATGGAGCTCAAGGCGCGCGGCGGCGCGCTCGAGAGCCTCGCCAAGGAGCCGTCCTTCGCCGGCCGTTTCGCGTACCACGCCGGCGCGCGCCCCTGGACGCTCCTCCCCACGATCCACATCGCGCTCCCCTGCGCGACGCAGAACGAGATCAGCGGCGACGAGGCGCACGCGCTCATCCGCGCCGGCGCGCGCATCGTCGCCGAGGGCTCGAACATGGGCTCCACGCAGGACGCCGTACACGTCTTCGAGGACGCGCGCCGCGCGGGCGGCGTCTGGTACGCGCCCGGCAAGGCGTCGAACGTCGGCGGCGTCGCCGTCTCCGGCCTCGAGATGGCGCAGAACAGCCAGCGCCTCCAGTGGACGAACGCCGAGGTCGACGCGAAGCTCAAGGACATCATGACCAGCTGCTACAACATCTGCCTAGACGCCGGCGCGCGCTGGAGCGACGACGCGCCCGAACTCCAGGGCAAGGTCGCGCCCTCGCTGCTCGCCGGAGCGAACGTCGCCGGCTTCATCAAGGTCGCCGATGCCATGCGTGCCCAGGGCGACTGGTGGTAGGCGTCTGACGCGACGCAGAAAAGTACCTGTTGGACGGGATTTTCGGACGGATGGGGAATGGCGGGTGTAGATCAAAATGTACCATGTAGAATCGCACGCGCTGTTGTATACCACACTTGTAATTTATTACCGCTGTTCCAGTCCCTGTTTGCTGGCCGATGTTGCGACAAAGGGACAGGGCAACGATGATACCAAAGTCAGCTCACATCAAATGGAAGATCCGTTGCAGATCTGTGGGTGCATACTTGAGGATCCTTGTGTGCCGTAGGTGTCACCTCTCGCAGCATCGGTATGCAGATCGCGGTTTCTCAGGTGTCACTCGCGTCGAAAGTGCTCGAGGTCTTACCGCCGGCGCGCGGCACGCTGCTACAGGAAGCGATCTGGATGCGCACAAGGGAGGAGAGGCAAACGAATGTTATTCATTGACGTACGGAGCGACGTAGGGAATATAAGTACAATCCTAAGATACTACAATGTCCGCCATGAGCGTTGCCGTAGCGCAGCGACTGGAGGAACCCACTCACGTTAAACGGTACAAATACAGGTTACATGGGTGTGGGCTGCCCAACCCACTGGCGGTCGCACGCCAAGGCGGTCATACGACCATGGTGGGCAAGTCCTTGGTTATTGACTCCCCTTTAGGTTCGTCTGTCTCAGTCAACGCGCTCGGTGTAGGTAGAGATAGATCACGTACTCGACGAGTCGCTATCGGTCCTCATCTTCTTGGGCGGCGAGATCTCTGCAGTGTCATTTGAGTCCTCAAGAGGTGGAGAAGGACGCTTGCCCCGCTTTCTCTGTTCGCGACCTGTCAGTGCGCGCCGACATGTACGGTCGAGGCGTACTCACAAATCTGTTGTCAAACTCTCGCTTCCTGCGGTCGGAGCGTTCAGAGTGGGTAATTGGCGATTGAAGGCAAGGTAACGCACCTCGCTAGAGCTTCCTCTTGCTTCTTCCGATCCTCCTCGTCCTAAGGACCTGCTTAGCCTGCGCTACAGATCGAACCAAATGAGTGAACACACCCGCTTCATACGCTGGAAGCGTTCAAGAAATGTGCCATCGTTTGAGAAGATGTTGACTGGTTTCGGCTTTGGATAGTTAGCTTTGTGAGTTCCGTGATGGACATATGTTACGGGCGTGGGTGAGAGACGTGATACAGGAGAGACATAGGGTACGGGCGAGACAGAAGGAGCAGGTGAGCCGTACCCGCTGACTGGCGTTGCTACACTTGACATTGTTGGCGACGACAAGGACGGCGAAGGGGATGGAAGACGCTGCCGAGGTCTGTGGTGGAGGTTTATAGTCGAGGTCGCTGGCTCGCGGAATGAGCTCGAAGAGTCTAGGTTTCCCACGCCTCATTCCCATGACGTCGGCCGACGGAGGTCGGGCACAGTAAGCGGCGCCCGGGAGCAATTCCTCGACGCCGTGCGGCAACGACGTCCTCGCTCTCTACCACAACCTGCGCGCGATGTCCGGGCTACTCGACCTTCCTCCAGAGCTCCTCGAACAAATTCTCCTAGAACTAGACCCACCTGATGTCGCTGCCGCGGCGCAGACCTGTCGCGCCGTCCACGAGCTCATCTACGCTCCCGAGAACGAGCTTTTCTGGCGCAAGCTGTACCTATGTCAGCCCTTCGACGACCCGCGCACCTGTCGCACACCGCTCGGCGATCCTGTGCGCGAAGTCGACTGGAAGCACGCGCTTCAGCGAATTGTCCGCGCCCACACGGTCGTGAACAACCCAGGCGCATGTCATCCTGACGAACGGCTCACCGTCGTGCAGACGCTGCTCGAATTGGCACGTTACACCCCGCCGCTCTCGAGCACGCAGGGCGACGAGCTCTCGCTCAACCTCGTGTGGCTCGCCGCTTTGCTGCGCGGAGGCTCCTTCCTCGACGCCCCGCTCTGGGTGCCGACGGCAGAGGAGGCGCAGGCTCGGGCGCATCTCCATACGCTCTTCGGCCTCACAACTCACGATTTCCGCAAACGCCGTCGCGTCGATACCCGGGCATTCGTGTACGACTTCCGCAACTACTCGGCGAAGAACATCTGGGGCCCGTTCGTCCAGGATGGGAGCGGTCGCGTCAACTGGGAGCACGTCCTCGCGCTGCACCATGTCATGAGCATGCAGATCGTGCCGCAGGAGCAGGGCGAGCAGCAGAGCTACACCATCTTCCCCATGAGCCTGCCCTTCACGCAGAGCATCGTTCCGCCGGATCTGGACCTGGATACGACCGAGGACTGGGCGGGTGTCGAGGGTTTCTGGCAGTGCGCATTCTCATTCATCGACCACAGAGATCTGCTCGTCTTCAACAAACTCCTGGATCGCGATGTATGTTTCCCTTGGCTGCGCTTCGACTTCACGCTCATGCGATCCACAGCCTTCCCACAACGACGAAGTCAAGACAGCTCTCTTCGAGAGGCCAGACTTTGCAGAAGTCTTCGGCGGACTCAACGTCCACCTCAAACTTGCGCGCACCGAACACGATCCGGAACACCCTACACGCCCGATCCTGCACTTCACAGGCGAGAGCAAGACGGGCACGACCATGGCAGGCTACGTGTGCGTCACCTCAGACGATAACATCCGTTGGCATTTCGTGCGTACCGAGCCGCTCTCAAAGTATTCTACGTTTCCCGGTCTGACTCGCGAACAGGAGAGCGGGCAGAACGGCGACAACGTCTGGAGGTGCGTCCCTATCCAAGCGATCTGTACGAGGTCTCATCCGTCCGAAGTTCGGAAGGCGTACAAGTGGGTAATGTCCGCTCACCATTTGGTGTGCTTGGTACATGGACGACGGTCACTCACGACGTCGGCGATCCTATCGGTACGTCCAATGTGTCCAGATCCTCCTCGGGGAACCTTGCTCATCACGCTGTTCAGGACCGTTCTGGATGCGGAGGATCCCAGCCAACAATGGTCAGGGCTTTGCATGATGACGCATCGCGTGCAATTATTAGACTGCGAAGCCTTTGGGCTATCCTGAAGACTGTACGTTACATTGACACCAATAAAGCTCTCGATCTTGCGCGAACAATCTGCTGAACGCCTATACCAAGAAATGTATACAATGCTGCTTCATTGCGTCGCCGGAGCCGCCTGCTGGACGCCTTCTCCGGCGTGCTCGAACTGCAGCCACGCGACGTCCGCCTGCAGCTTGCTGACCCGCTCGAGGTCGTCCCTCCTCCCCTTCCTCAAGTCATGATTCTCCTGCTGGAGCGCGCGATTCTCGGCACGCACAGCCACCAAGTCACCATCGAGCTTCTCCACCCCCTTGCGCACGCCGAGCAAGTCTCCCTCGAGCTTCTCGACCTCCTTCCGGAGCACCGCGATGTCGCGCAGCCGCCGCGCCTCCTCCTCCGCGCGGAAGCGCTCCGCCCCGTCCTTCGTGTCCTGCAGCGCCTGCCGGCAGCGCGCGACCTCGTCGGCCTGCGCCTTCAGCTCGTCCTGCGCCCGCTGCAGCTCGCCGCGGCAGCTCTCGATCGTCGCGTTGTACTCCCGCTCCCCGAGCTCCGCGGCGCGCATGTACGTCGTGTGCACGGAGTCCACCATCGTGCTCACGTCGCCGATGAGGGCGCTGTGTGTGCTTCGGAAGCTGTCCCAGACCTTGTCCGAGATGTTCTGCACGGCCTGCCGCCAGATCCCGGCCGGCTGCTCAGCGCCGTCCGGCCGCTGCGCCTGGCCAGACGTCGTCAGGCTATCTGGATTGGCCGATGATCCGCCACTCTGGGGAGGAGTATCTGACTGGAGGCCGAGGTGAGCATGCCAGCACTGCGCGTTCCGTACCATCAATCGGAAATCAATGCTCACTGCGAGTACAGGACCAGGAACAGTGCTCGTTGGTGCATCATGCACCGGGCGCGGAAGTGCACCGTCGGTTGGAAGGCTCTGTGAGCTGCGCTTGCGTCCTTCAATTTGCGAAAGGTCGTCAAGGACTCGTGGATTATCGGCTGGCTGAGCTGTCGAGATGGTAACAGGAGAAGAAGGTACGGCACGCGGTGGACAAGTGCGCTGGGGTGGCGGCACTATCTGCGACGGGGATGGTGTGTGTATCGGAGGATTTGATGGTCCAGCAGTCAACGACGAGGTCTGATTCGAGCTGCGAGGGTCGAATTTCATACGAAGCGAAACCGTTGGGCCCGACCTGTAGTGTCCTTTTCAGCGAGAGAGAACGACGCGGACAGCTAGACTTGCCTGTGTGGCTGGACTGCCTGCTGAAGCAACGGCCCCGTCCCGCTGGCAGACTCTGCGCTCAGAAAATGCACACCTTTACTACGGGCAGGTGTCCTCGGCGACGTTGTGATCCTCGTCGCTCCTTCTTGTCTGCGCCGATGGATTCTAGCTATAGGTGATGTAACGGTACGGGACACGGGTTTGGACGCACTGCGCATCTGATTTCTGCTCTGCTGCGGCTTGCTTTTGCCTCTTTCTCGCAGAGCCTGTGTTCACCGCACTGTTAGCATTGCTCTCTTGTTCCACGTCCTCCCCTTGCTCTTGCTGCTCTTGTTTCCGTTTGCTAGGGCGGCGTGGCCTTTTGGCAGTATTGGTCGGCGGCACGCTTTCCTCCTGGGCCATCTATACGTCGAACCGCGCACGGTTATGCAAGCCAGTAGATCATGCACAGCAGTCCGTGCTTACGATGGCGATCCTCAGTGTCGTAGAATATCGACGGCAAGGTTCGTCCCGCCCCCGTGCCCAAGAGGCGTGCATATCTATACGCCTATGCCGGAAGCAGAAGCGCGGTCTCACGACTTCATCAGGAAACCAGTCGTCTATGTCGATTGGCCGTCGTCATATACGTCCCGTACTCTCAATACCACTGGTGGGTATGGCACGAGAAGCAGAGATAAGCAGGATTATAGTGGGCTAACGCTACCACTATTGACCTGCGATGACACTCGTAGTACGCGGACTTCGACGCCCCAGTAGCAGATGCGGAAAACGAATGCGGGAGTGGGTGAAGACATGAGACACCGAGCTGAATTCACTGCTCATCACTTGAGACCTTCGTTCTGGACCGAAGCGGCAGCGTCCGACCACAGACATCGGGATCCAGAGCCAGGCGAGTGATTCTGCGTCGATCACAGACCATGATATTCCGTCCATATCCATTGTTATAGCTCCGTATGCGGGTCGAAGTATTATACAGGGCCAGGACCCGATGAGAACGATTATGTCGCAATTATGCTTCCAATACACGGTAAATCTAGTGCCGCGGTCAATATTCAGCAGGACAAGATGCGGCCGCAGACTCACCCTAACTGTGCCACTCTTCAGATCTTCCAGCCTGTAGCTCACGGACTCTACACTCTATGCACCACAATCAGCAGACGCGACGGGTACAGGTCAGATGGCATACCTCCTGTCCGACATGTTGATTCGCCTGGAAGACCTTCACCTTCGTCTTCTTGAACTCGAAATCGCCGATGATCGCGACCAGCGGCTCGCCGATGCCGACATTCTGGTGGTAGATCTGGAGGCCCTTGTGGCCCTTGAGCTTCGCCTCGTGCAGTGTGACGACGTCGCCGGGCAAGATCTCGCTCGCGCGTTTGTGCACCGCCGACCCGCTTTGCTCGTAGATGAGGTAGCCGAATGAGTCGAAGGGCGGGGCGGGCTTCGCCGCGTTCGGCACTTCGTTGAGGACAGCGTTCACGAAGCCGAGGTGCGTGCCGTCGCCAATGAGGCTCTTGCGAGACTTCTCGTACAGTGTCGTCGCAACCTCGGCAATCTGGACGCCGACGCGGCCCCAGTGCGCCATGAGATCGTCTGGAGACAAGGTCGCCTGAGGAGGCCCAGTCGTCTTGGGTGGTGGGGGAGGGGGTGCAGCATCGCTGGAACTTGTTTGACGGCTGGCTTGCCTACTAGGGGTAGGATATTGCGTCGAATCCTCGCCCCACTGGCTCGAGAGCGACAAGTCTTGTTCACCACCAAAGTCGACTGTATTCTCCCACTGCTGGCTGGGCCGACTCGCGTTGGGGACCTCGGGTGGTGGTGGCGGTGGCGCGCTGCTCGGCGGGACACGCTTGAGGCTGGCCGTCCTCGGCGGAGGGACTGGCGGCATCTCTTCGTGCGCGTCGGGCGTCTCAACCATCACGAAGTCGTTGTGCGCAGACGCTGTGGGTGAGAGCGTCGGACGTGACTGCGGAGGTGGCACGGGCGGCCGACCAGTAGGCACGGGCGGCCGCGAAGCACGACGGACTGGAGGCGGAGGAGGAGGCGCTTCTTCTTCAACCTCGGGGTGTTCGACTTCTTCGATCTCGCTTTCTTCAGCCTCGACCTTGACGCCAGATGCCTCAGACTCGGCGTCGCTTTGTTCTGGCTGCGGCACTGGAGGTGGTGGTGCGGACCGAGGCGGCGGCGGACGCGAAGAAGGACGCGGTGGCGGAACCTCCTGGGAAGAGAGCTTAGCGTTCGGCACGGGTGGGGCACCTCGTGGCGGTGGCGGGCGAGAAGGAGGAGGAGGCGGCGGGGCCTCGCTGTCTTCTTCTGACTGCACCTTCGGTCTCGGAGGCGGCGCTGCAGGAGTCGGGAGCATGCCAAAGCGCATCCCGCCGGAGGCCGCCAGACGGGCTGCGATGCGCTGTTTGCGAGCGGCCTCGTCTTCTTCCTCATCTGGGGGCTGCTCTTGCGCGGGCGCATCTTCGTGCTCTTCCTCGTGCTCGCCCACGTCGTCGTCGGCGGGCGGGCTGCGCGCAGCAGGCGGAGGTGGTGGACGGGTCATTGGAGGGGGCGCGCCGAAGCGAACGCCACCGAGCTTCGCCATACGTTCGGCGATGGTGCGACGGCGAGCAGACTCTTCGTCTTCGGGAGACATAGGAGGAGCGTCCGGAGCTTCCGGAACGTCTTCCTGCGCTTCTTCCTGCGCTTCTTCCTGCGCTTCTTCGTGAGCTTCCTCCCGCGTTTCTTCCTGTGTTTCTTCGGACGAAGGGTCTGCGAGAGGGACAGGGGGAGAAAGCGGAGACTTCTGCGGGCTGTAGAAAGACGGATCGATAGGATCTGTAGGCACTTAGCTAAGCTGTCAGACCAAAAGTAGGCAGCGTACCACCATCCGAATCGTCCAGCGACTGTGCAGCTTCCTGCTTCGGGATGGCCAGGCTGGGCTGTCTTTGCTGCTCGGTCGGAGACGTGACGTGCGTTCCTGACACTCTGCGCGCGATCGCTTGAACAGACCGCACAGACCCAGAACCAATGGACCGGATAGAGCGAAGAGACTGCATGGACAGGCGGCGATGCGGAGGTGAGGATGCCGGCGATTCTTCGTGCTCTTCAGCGTACTCGCTACGGTCATCGGCAGGGTCGTCGTGTTCGTCGTAGAACATCTGCGTCACAGGCCGTGAAGGGATCGACGGCGGCGGGGAGGGCGCGGTACCTGGTTCCTCATAGATTGGAGCCTCCATGTGTCGAGGAGGAGGAGGAAGCGACCGCCGAGGCGACTTCGGCGATGGTACTGGCTCGGGCGTAGCATTTCGGGCCTGGTCGAGAGGAAGCGGCGGAGGCGGGAGCGAGCGCCTGGAAGGGCGCATACTGGGCGACTTGTATCCCATCTCTTCAGCGGCCTCTTCAGGATCGATAGCTGCGCTGTGTATCGCGGGCGGCGCGGAAGCGGACGGCTCGACTGCGGCCGTACGAGGCGGACGAGGGATCGACACGCTGCGACGAGGTGGCGGAGGTGGCGCCGGCTCGTCCTCGAGGACCTCTGTCGCAGGCTGAGGCGGAGGAACAGAGACCCTCCTAGGAGGACGCGGAGGAGCTTCTACCTCCTCTTCGACCTCTCGAGTTGCTTGCCGACTCGGTGACTGTACAGATTGCTCCGCCTGTGGCTCGTCGTACACGGACCGCTCGTCGTCTTCGTCATCATGATACGCGAGGCCTCGCTCGTCATCCTCGCGTCCATAATCAAGTTCGCTTTCATTGGCTACATTCCTTGAATCTACAAAAAGCAGCAAAAATCCATCAATCCTACATATTTACTCCTGCGCCTAAGAAAAGAGACTATTTACCGTCATCCTCCTCGTGTTCATACTGGCCTGCATCGTCGTCAAGGTGGACGTGGCGTTCTTCAGAGACAGCGGGCACGCTTGTCCTCTTGTCTGGAGTGGGACGAGTTGCTGCGGGAGGTACAGGAGGCGGGCTAGCGAGGCTGGTCATAGAGGGAGCAGACAAGTCGACGCTCTCTCGACGCGCGACGTCGATCGCCTCGGGCAAGACATCGGCGTCTTCCTGTGCGTACGCAGGTTCTTCAATAGGGCTCTTAGGAACATCCGCAGTGGCCTTGCGCGTGGGCATCGGCGGCGGGGCGGAGAAGGGGTTGAAGCCGCCCTGCTGGCGGAGTCGGTCGGCGATGCGCTTACGCCGCGCGTTCTCGTCCTCCTCCTCTTCGGCTTCGGCAGTCGCGTCCTCCGCATGTTCGGGCTCGTCCACCACTGTGGCATCTTCCACCTCCGTAGGCTCCTCGGCAGGTGCGGGTGCGACGTTGAAATTGTGTTCCTCGACTGCCTCCTGAGCGTGCGTAACCTCCGGAGCTGCCTTTGGGACCTCGTCCTGGCCACGCTCGCGCTCATTATCGAGCGCAAGCTCGTCGATGTTGTCTTGTGCCGCACGCACGGGATCTGCTTCCTCCCGCTCTGGCGCAGCACGGGCTTCGTCAGCTCTCGGCGGCTCAGGCGCATGATACGTCTTCTCGGCCGGTTCCAGGCCCAGGGCCACCTCGTCATCCTTGCTCTTGTGCACAGCTTCCTGAAGCTCCTTGGAGTTCTCGTCGCTGGTGAGCTGTGGGGTGCCGGCTGCGGGGCTCTGGACGACAAGGGCCGCGTCCTCGACGAGCTGGTCAGCAGCAGGCGGTGGAGGTGCGGGCGACGGAGACTTTGGGGCTTTGCGACGTGGAGGCGCTGCGCGTTTGGGAGCCGCAGGCACGGGCATTGCGGGAGAGCGAGGGGCAGAGGAAGGAGCCGAGTCGGCGGAGAGAAGCGAGGTACTAGATGCATTTGGCTGCGCGAAGTACTCTGTAGCACGGTCAGTACGAATGCAACGACAGCGTACGCGTTGCGTACCCTGGTTGGTCTTCTCGTTTGGCTGGCCTTCGTCGGTCACCGCTGGAGTGCTCTGTACCGTCTTCTCTCCATCGACTGCGGCCGATGTCAAACACGGCGCAATGGAGTACAGACAATAGCACATACCTTCAAGCTGGGAATTAGCTCCAGGTTCTACCCTAGTCTCGTCCTTTGGCCCCTCTGGCTTCAACGTCTCGGGCTTCTTGGGCACGTCTGGCTTGCGCCCGAAGATAGGCGGGCCCATCCCGACTCTGGCACCTCCTAGCCGAGCCATGCGCGCCGCGAGGGCGGCTCTACGCTGTCGCTCCTCCTCCTCGGGGTCATCTTCCTTGGGCTCTTCGTTGGTATTATCCTCCTTGGCATCCTCTACCTGCGCGGCAGGCTGGTCATCGGATGGCGCCGGCGCGTCGCTCACAGGCGGCGACAGCACGGGCGGCGAGAACGCGCGCGGGGTAGCCTCCTTGCCCTCGCCCTCGCTGTCATCAGCAGGCGGTGAGACGACCGGAGGCGGCTTCCATTTCGGCTTCTCGAGCGCAGGCTTCGGTGCGACAGGAGGAGGCGCGCCGAAGCCGCCCCGGCCTTGAAGCGCAGCCATGCGCTCCTTGAGGCTACCGCCCGCCCCGATGCTGGCCTTCGCGTCGGCAGCGCTCATTCCAGCTGCGGCCTTTCTCTCTTTCTCGGCATCGTCGTCGCTGGTGACCTGCGGGGGCGACGTCGGGCGCGGCTTCCAGGAAACGTGCCCACTCGGCTTCGGGCGCGGGGCCGATGCAGGAGCTGGTGCAGGAGCGGGGCCTTTGTTCTCAAACTGGGCGATGCGGTCGCGCAGGGAGCCGACCTTCTTGGGCGGAGGGTCAGCCATGGTTGGCGATGCAGGCGGTGGTAGTGGTGGTAGCGGTTGTGGTCGTGGTCGAGCGACCCAGGAGACGGCGCTACGTCATGAAGCGAGGCTTATCGCCATTACTTACCAGATAACAATCCGTAAGCGGACTGTTCACTACGGTTTGTATGCCAGGCTTCAAAACGTCTGTTATGGCCGGGTTTCATCAGCCTCGCGTCTCGTCGCGTCTCGGTCGTGTTTCATAACTTCGCCGTCGTTGAGCGCGGATGGAGAGGAAAGGCCTTGCAGGTAGGTTCCAATACCCCGATCGTAATTCCTTCGCGTTCTTGAGCTTCCTCAACAGCGGCATGTCACTCGCCCTCTTCCGGGCGTTCTACATAGGTCGCGATGGAGGACGTATTCAACACGACGGACTCTTAGGCTGGCTGTCATGCACTCACATGGTCGGAGGGTAGGTTGCTTCGTCTTCGTTGGAATCGAACAAGGCTGTCAGTCGCAGCATTCTGATGCTCCCCGCGCGCGATTTGACCGCACCGCCAGGTCAACGCGCTCCTGTGGAGCGGCTGCCCCGGTCAGAGCGGCGGCACCGCCCTCGCCAACATCCTCACTGGCAAGACCGCGCCCGCCCGCCGGCCGCCCATCACCCATTACCCCGCCGGCTACCTCGACGCGATCTCGGTGACGGACATCATGGCGTTGCACCCGCACGCTGGCTCGCTCGGCCGCACGCTCAAGTGGTACACGAGAACGCCTGTCCTCGCCTTCGGCGCGGGGCTGCACTATACGACTTTCGCGCCCCGATGAACCGCGCCGCCGCCTGCGCGACTAGCGATCGCCGACCTCTTGGTGAGTGCGAACAAATCAGGCATCGCGCACAGCGGCGCACGCGGACCTTGCGGCCCTCGCGACGTTCCAAGTCGCGGTACACATCAGCGGGCGCACCGCTTCGGAGGGCGTCGCGCTACTCTCTCCTTGCACATGATCGCAGGGCCTGCGCGAGCGCCGAAGCACGAGTTAATCGCGTGCATGGGAGTGAGAGGTGTGCATCCCGGCGCGCATGTGATCACGGTCCTCGCGATCATGCCGCGCGCGCGTCGACAAAGACGGTCGACCACAGGACGTACACTGCGCGGGTAGCACAATGCGCGAGATTTTGCATACTTTTTCGCTCACGGACAATCAGGCAACAATTCTGGGGTGGCTGCAGGGAAGGTGAGGCATGTTGGGGTCGGGTTCAAGGGGAGCGCATGAGCTAAGCGCCCAACCCGATGAGGGGAGAGGGGGGGTGGGGTCGACTGACTTACTGCCGTTTTGGCGGGCCAAGATTGGACAGCGAATATTAGCAAAATAACATCCACTAGCCGTCCGCCCGCTATGGGCGGTCTTGCAGAGGAGGTATATCTCTGTCGCAACGATTTCCGCTGCCTATTTGCTGACAGAATAAAGGCTCAGGCCCTTCCTGGACGCAGCTGTGATCTCCGCGATCTGCTAAGCACTGTGGCACAGCCAGAACGATGCCCTCATTCCCATATCCAAGCGAAGCTTAAGACCTACATAGCATCCGAGCCGCTCTTCGACCTCAGTGCAGCGACGGCGGCCACATAACAGCCGCATGTTGTATATTACGTCCACTATGGGTCATGGAAGGCGACGTCAGCAGCAGCGTGAGGCATTGCTGCGTCGAGTAAAGGTCAGCACGAGATCTCGGACAGTGCAAAGCGGCGAAAGCATACCTGCGATCTAGCATTTCTGTCACTGAAATCTGCGATCTCACAAATGTCCGTTTAGCTCGAGCCTCGACATCGTGCAAATGGATGGCGACGGCGACCACAAATCCGGGCATCCAGTAGTCGATGCGCTGCGCTGCACGGACGCTCCAATGAACGCACATCCGCTTCTTACCAGCACGACGAGATGCCTGCGTTAGGAATTCACATGCGAGTCGAGACCCTGCCTTCCTGCGAGTGGGGTCAAGGTGAAAATGTGAATGCGTATACTTTCGTGGCTCTGCGCATGGCAAGCGCGGTGCCTCTGCGCGCAGACGAGAGTATTGCCAGTGGCCGGCAAATCTGGGCTTCACGCTGCTCGCGCACGCTACAGCTGGAAATTATGAGGACATCAGCAGTCCGAGTGCGGGCGAAGGCCGGGCATTTCCTATTATTTGCGCGTAAACAGCAGTGACGGCCAGTATCACGGCGTATCTGTACGAGGGGCGCGGGCATCTTGGCACGATGTTTGGCCTTGCGTTCACCGGTCGCACCGCCGCGGCGCTACGCACTGCGCAGTGCCGCCAGTGCAGCACCTGCGCTCGGTCAGCTACACGTTGCTGTAGAACGATTGCGAACTTGGAAGGCGCACCTATGCGCAAGCACACTGACTACGAATGTGGAATTTCCGGCCGCAGCTGCACATGATTAGGCTGTCGGAAGGAGGTAGACGTAGATGGGTTTCACGCCATTCCGAGCCCAGGTCTGGCCTTCTCGCGGCCGACGTCGCAACAAGGGACCTACGTTGCAGTGGGTGTAAGCCCTGCATACGCCCAAAGTCATCTAGCTTCGAAGTTGGGAGAGGGGGTCCCCTTCGCCCTCTTAACCGCAAAATTCGTCACCAGGTGGTGGATTTTAGGCCTGCGCTCCCCCTGGTCGGGTTCCCAATATAGGAGCACTTCGAGGGCAATTACTGTACATGTACAACCGCAAAGTCACTCACAGGTGACAGGCTGTCGAAATTGTCGCTCAAAGGCATGTGTCACTAGGTCACACAGCTTGCACATAGCCTGCCGTTGCTGTATGACCAAGTAAATCTGCAGCAGGATTTTCGCGGCCTGAGGCGCCCACCCGATAGCACTGCCAGTAAAGAGAGGTTGCAATAGCAGAAGTGAGCACTGAAAGCACATACACAAAACTTGTTGAAGTAAGTAAGTAGTTGGTGGTGTTGTTTGGTTTTGTTTTCAGTTGAGAGACACAGTGCTAAGTTTGTTAAGTGTTTAGCAAACCCGAATCCCCCCCCCCAGTGCTGCTGTGGAAGATTAAGCTTACCAAAACCCCAACAGTTAATAGTTCAAGAGAGGTGAAAGAGGTAAAGGCTGTGAAAGCCCAGATGTGGCGGTTAGTGGTGCAAAATCCATGTGCTGGTGGATGGAAACGGAAATTGTGGTAATACAAACAAGCAGATTAACAAAGAGAGAGTGACAGAAGAAAAGGATGAGCACAAAAACACGCTCAAGTTCAGGCAACAGTGAAGAGAAGTTGCAATAGTGGAAGTGAATAGAGTTAACAGCCCGACCAGGAAAAGAAAAAGGAGAAGATAAAAAATGCAATAATGCTCGGGTGTCAGTAATGAGAAGTTGCAATAGCAGAAGTGGGTGGAGTTTACAGTAGGACAGTGAAAAGAAAAGAGGGGAATGTTAAAAAATGTGCTAAAACCCGAGCATAATGGGTTTTGATGAGGATCAGGAGAAAAAGCAGGTGAAAGTAGGTGAGAGCAACAACAAAGAGATGGAAAGAAGTGATAAAGACATTGAAAAAGATGGAAAGTAGCAAAAAAGAGATGGAAAAAGGCAAAATAATGCGGAAAGAGGCAAGCAGTGGCAAAGGAGGTGGAAATAAATGGAAGGTGGCAGAAGAAAACATGGAAAGAGATGTATACGGAGGTGAAAGCAGGCAGAAAGAGGCAGACAGTGGCAAGGGCAGTGGAAAGAAGTGGAATAAAATAACAAAAAGGAACGGCAAAAATAAGGAGTAGTGAAACGAGACAAACAAGGGTAAAGAGAAGTGGAAAAAAGTTGGAAACAGGTGTAGAAGGACAAACAGTGGTGAGTGAGGTGGAAAGAGGTAGAAGAAGACAACAAAGAGATGGAAAGAAATGTAAAAAAGGGTGAAAGGAGGTGGAAAAAGGTGGACAGTGGACAGGGCAGTGGAAAGAGGTAGAGAGAAGTGAAAAAAAAGGAGTTGCAAGAGGTGAGGAGTAGTGAAAAGAGACAACAAAGAGGTGGGAGAAGTGAAAAAGAGGTGGAAAGGAGCACAAGAGAGGTGGAAAGAGGTGGCAAAAGTGAGGAGAAGTGGTAACAGGCAGAAGAGAGGTGCAAAACCGCGGGAAGAAGTGAACAGAGACAACAAAGAGGTGGAAGAAAGTGAAAGAGGGTTTTAGGGTTTTAGGGTTTTAGGGTTTTAGGGTTGGGGGGCGCGAAAACGCGAGCGTAGCGAGCGTTTGAGGGCCGTGCTTCAAGAGAAAACCGAAGGTAGCCGACACAGTTGTGCCGCGCTG
>BPQB01000145.1:0-41882 GCA_019973155.2 Phanerochaete sordida | reverse complement strand
CTTCGTCCTGCGCATTTCCTTTCCGCACCCAAAACTCGAGCTTCTCGAGGTGATCGGAACCCGCGGCTTCTCGGAGGCCATCGAAGGAGGGAGGATCTCCATCTTCGGCGGCCGCGAAGCTCGCAGTGAGACTGATCCGGCTGACATAAGCAGGTGCGTCTTCTGCGCGAGTGGGTGTGGCGCATGCACGCGTCACCCACACATTGGCAGTGAGCTGGTCATCGTCTGAGGTGTCCGTTGGTGAGAACCCCAGAACCAGTTTGCCTGCCAAGGTCATGCATTGAGTGTCTCTGGCACACAACTGAATGGCCATGTGCGCACCTGGGGCGTGACCATCGAGAGGCCGCCCTCCTGATTGTTGCAATTCCATGTAAACCTGCTTGAAGCTACTGGGCACCGATGCAAGCAAGTCATCGAGGAGCGTGTTCCACTGTGGATCCTCCGCAGCAAGGCTAAGTCGAGGCGCGGCTGCGAGAAGGTCCAACGCAAGTCTTGCCTGATCCGAGATTGACATGTCTGTGCACTCCGAGATCTCGCACTGCCAGAGTGCTCTCGGGACCTTCCGTGGGATCCTTCGAGCTCGGATGATTAGGGAGGGGTCGAGGAATTTCAGTTTGGAGAAGAAGCACTGTTGCAGGGCGGGAAAGCTGTCGACGAGCCGTGCGAGCTCGGTAGTGCTCTTGAGCTCGGAGCCGCTAATCTGGATCATGGAAAGTCGAAGGTTGTAGAAGGACGGAGGTACGCGTGGAAGAGCAGCAAATGGCGGCCATCGTACTGGTATTGGACGCTGGGAGCCCTGAGTCCGCCTCAGGACAAAGCAGACAAACTTTGTGCCTGGAAGGCGCGCTATTAACGGCTGCAGGTGATGAAGCCAAGGCTCTGGAAGAGGGGGAAACTCGTGGCTGGCCCGTATGTATTCGATAGTTTTGTGAAGAGAGGAGCTGTTGAATCGCGGGCTGTACACGATATCTTCTAGGAAGTGTAGATCAGACGCATTTCTCAATTTTATGTCTCGAAAGAGGGCTGGCCGGATGCATTCCGCCCAGTACTTGCACACGAGACTTGGTGCGACAAGTTCGTGTTTCCATCCTCGGTAGTTCGCCTCAGATATCTCTACAATAATCATGAAGTTGCTCAGGATCTTTGCGATGACCTCGGGCGGGAGGTCGGCTCCTGTGACCGGCGGCATGCTGGACGGGGGCAGCGAGGTCGGCGCCGTCTGTGCGAGGACGATGCGGGCGGGGTGGTGGTGGTAGGGGACGAGTGCGAGACCGACGAGCCTCGCCTCCTCCGCGCGTCCTCTGAATCCTGGTACAGCGTGTGACGTCTGCGCAGCCCCCGGGCCGACTTCTCTGCCTCGTGCATGGAAGCTCTTTGGGAGCGCTTGGTATCGTCCGTCTCGAGCACTCTCAATAAACGCACACGAAGTGTATCTGCATGCATACCTCTGTCAAAGATTCGCATCGTTCACGTTGTCATAGCTGCTATCATCCTTCAAGGTCTCTCGATGGACCAGCAGCGAGTCCACGTCATGGGGCGCAACTAGATCCACAAACCTCTGAAGATGTACATGACGCCGTTCTCCCAGGTATGAAAAGCAGTGTATTTCAGCGAACGTGCGCGCGACGATCCAGAGATACGGCCGAATTCATATCGACGTAAGCTTAGCCAGTGCTCGACCAGCATTCGAAGCATCACAGCATTCCACATAGTGAATCCTGTATACCTTTCCTCATGGCCTACCACCGTCCTTGTGCCCACAGTCGATCTATCCTTGGGGGCACCAGCTGTGTGTTCGATTCCGCGAGCACCGATCTGCCAACAATTGCGGTCAGCGACGCGGACTCCATGCGACAGACACTGACACGCACCTGACGGGCGATTGCCGGACGCACTGCCAGTGCGACGACCGCCGCACAGTTGGGCGTGCGACGGCGCAGCAAAAGTGGAAGAGCGATTGACAGGGAAGCTGATTCGGGCTGTGCGTCGCGCAATGTGGTTCGGCGCTCCGCAAAGGGACCACGAGCGTCGAGCGACGGTGCGGAGGGCGTGCGTCGAGAAATGCGTCCTGCGTCGCGAACGTGCAGATGCCCGGCTGGCCATGAACGGTCTCAGCTGGGATCTTGCGCAGAGGAAGAGCCTAGGCCTCCGCACGGACGACGCTGGAGGCGGGGAGGAGTCGGCCGTCTTGCGAGTGTGGTCGACGGGTGTCCGGATGTGCCATCGCCGTCTTGCCGCGGTCGCGGAACGATAGGCACGGGGATGCGAAGCGTCCATGATGCGCTGGTGTCGTCGAGCTGTCGGCCGACGGCGCTATCCAACGCTGCATGCACCCGCCGGTACTAAAGTCAGGAAAGAAGAAGGCCCGCCATTTTGATTGGCGGGCTGAGGAGGAAAAATCTGGACCTCTGGCGATGAACCGATCGGAAGAGATTAAGCCTACTTACATGTTGCAATAAGAAGGCTCCTTGTACGCCAGAGAGCTCAACGAACCTGGTCGCTACTAGCAGCGACTATTCTCGCCGCTATCGAAGGTCATTATGTTTTGTAGTGAGCGTGCCGAGCAACGCTGCCCATCCACGATCTGCACATCTTGGAACGCGCTGATCTCGACGCGACGCTTTGCAGCGCGGGGAGCTGGGGAAAGAATGGCGTCCTTTGTGTTGCTCACGTCGACGCGCGAAGGCGGCTTGCCGTACGGCGTGCCCTCGTATTCGCTATCTACGCTTAGCGTCGACGTCCTGCAATGTAATTTCTCGTGGATGTTGAGATCAATACCCTAGCGAACGGTCAGCGATGCGTTACCGCGCAGAAAGAATGGAAACGTACAGTATACGCCCCTGATCGTGGCCATCGCATCGACCGCGGGTGCGTATACAGCGGCCGTGGCACACAGTACTGTCTACATAGTCTGGCGTCATCGGACACGACAACGATGACGCATGTTCTCCGGGCCGGTTGTGTCGCTGCACGGGCTGAAGGTAGGTCCACTTCACGCTGGCCTGTTAACTGGCTTCGGTGGCGTTGACCTGGCGTGTAGGGCCTGGAAATGCGCCAAACGGGATGCAAGACCGGTCGCATCGTTATCCATGACGTTCGAGGCCCGCTAGGGAGAATCATGTGCGGGAGAATGCGCGACGGATAGGTAACGACGCACCAAGGACGCTAGAGCCGCGGCGTTACGCCTTACGGGAGCATGGCGTATTGAGCTGGGCCAGCTCTTCAGAGACAGCGCAGAGCACGAGGGTTAGTCAGACTCACCAGAGTAACAGTCGAAACGACGGGCTCAGATGCATCCGAGGGTACGTGGATGTCGAC
Organism: Phanerochaete sordida; assembly: GCA_019973155.2. NCBI lineage: Eukaryota > Fungi > Basidiomycota > Agaricomycetes > Polyporales > Phanerochaetaceae > Phanerochaete > Phanerochaete sordida. Next base: position 38,564 of record BPQB01000145.1, on the reverse strand, counting down.
GACGCGGTGCAAGCGTGCAGCGGGACCCGGACCCGGAGGCGCGGCTGCGGGCACGTGGCACGCGCCTGAGCAATATAACAGACGCCGAGACGCGTTGTCGAGTTCGACACCGACGTCGACCACCAATTCCTCGATCGTCCGCGCCCGATCGCGCCATGCACAGCATCTGGTGAGTCTTCTCCTATGTCTTGGATGTACGCTCGGTCTGACCTTCTGCCGCGTTGGTCAGTATCCCGAGAAGCACGCGGCCGCAGATGTCTCAGAGTCAGAGGTGCAAGGTGCGTTCTCCCGCGCCCGTGAGCCACGCTTCCGCCCATCCAACCCCTCCCACAAGCCATGCACGCCCCGAAAGACAAGATCTCGATCAGCTGGCGGTGTACTGTGCCTATCCGGGATCCACAAGACTGGGCAGCACCGCCGGGAGACTTCATTCGGCCACGTCGACTCGCCCCGGATCCGTTCAACCACGAAGCCAACGGCGTGGGCACGCGCATCCGCTTGGAGACTAAACTCCTCTTCGACGACTTCGAGTCTGCGCCGTTTGACATCTTCACAGGTCTCGACCAAGGGTGTCCGCTCTCTGTTATCCTGTATCAGTTCTACAACTCCCCACTCCTCGATAGCGCAGAAGCGAAGCTCGGCGAGCTGATTACAGGAAATATCGACGATGTTGCAGTACTGGCTACTGGAGATACCTTCGACGACACACACGCCAAGCTACGCGCATTCATGACACGCCCGGACGGTGCCTTCATCTGGTCCCAGCTGCATACCTCGGAATTCTCGGTTGAAAAGTTCGGACTGCTGAACTGTGCCCGGAGCCTCAAGGACCTCGGCCCCTCGCTTGACCTTGGCCAGGGAAACGCACCGATAGCAGCATCTAAGTCGTACAAGTTCCTAGGTGTACTTGTTGACCACAAGCTGTTCTGGAAGGAGCAGACCGATCGAGCCTTGAACAAAGGGCTGCAATGGGTCACGCTCTTTCGACGGATGGCGGGAGGCCGTTCAGGCGTGGGATTCAAACAGCTCCGCCAGCTCTACCTCTCCAAGGCCGTGCCGGCCATGCTCTACGCCGCTGACGTGTTTTTAGTTCCTATCCACAACATCGAAGGAAAGACACACCGGCAAGGCTCTGTGGGCAGCGTCGACCGCCTGGCGCGAGTTCACAAACAAGCGGCCACCATGATGCTTGGCGCGTACCGCAACACAGCGACCGATGTATGCCTCGCCCACGCCGACCTCCTCCCTTTCCCGCTTCTAGTCGAGAAGCATTGCCACCGAGCTCTCGTTCGTCTCTGCTCCCTACCACCATCACATCCTCTCTTCCCACTCATCCTCCGAGCCGTTCGGCGTCCTGTTAAGCGGCACCGCTCTACACTCCACCAGCTTCTATACCTGTTTAATCTTGACCCGCAGACAGTCGAGACCGTGCGCCCGGCACGCTTTCCGCCCGAGTGGGCGTCTGGGATGACGTTCGAGATCGCTGACTCAAAAGAAGCGGCGGTCGCTGCAGATGCAGCGTGGGAGGCTCTCGGTGGCGTCAGAGTCTACTCGGACGGCTCTGATTTTCGAGACGGTGTGGGCGCCGCTGCTGTTCTGTTCCGTGGCCGCGCACCGTCCACAAAGTCCCTCCGTATCCATCTTGGACCGTCATCCCAGCACACCGTATACGAATCGGAGCTAGCTGGGGTTCTTTTGGGGTTACACATGATTCGCAAGGAACCTGGATTGGTGAGTAAAGCTTCGATTGCGCTTGACAATAAAGCTGCCGTCCTTGCTCTTAGGTCGCGCCGCTCCACTCCTGGGCATCACCTACTCGATGCCGTGCACCAACTCGAACAGGCGGTAAAGACCCGCCATCCTGGTATCAAGACCACCATTCGCTGGGTCCCTGGACACCTAGGCGTCGATGGAAACGAGCTCGCAGACGAAGAAGCAAAGAAGGCGGCCCAGAACGACTCATCTCCCTCACAGTCACTGCCGACATACCTTCGGAACTCCTCTCTACCCACCAGCGTATCGAAACTACGCCAGCTCCACGCTGCAGACATCGCAAAACGCGCGGCCGAACAGTGGCGCCAGTCAAAACGGCACGAACGCACCAAGATCTTCGACACCACCCCCAAGCTCTGCCACTTCGGACGGTACATCGAGAAGCTCCCTAGGCGACATGCCTCGCTCATATTCCAGCTTCGATCCGGCCGCTCGCCTTTGCGACACTCTCTACACCAAACAGGCTGTGCGGACTCGCCACTCTGTCCCATGTGTGAAGAGGAAGACGAGACCGTTGTACACTACTTCTTCAAGTGCCCGGCCTACGCTCGTGCCCGCGCCGCCCTTCACTACGATTGTGGACCCCTTGCAAGCTCCCTTGGGGCCCTGCTCAACAACCCGCGCCTACAAAGCGCAGTTTTCGCCTATATCCATGCGACCGGACGATTTACACAACGACTCGGAATACTCAAGTACACGAAGCGGACGAACACGGCGTCGAGTAAACGCACGACGCGCCGCCGCGCACGTCGCGATCCTCAAGCGGCGCCGCCTTAAGTTACGTCCTGCGACCACCCCCGAGCATGACTGACTTGCGCTTTCATAGAACGGTAATGCTCAGGTCAATCTTTCGACGTAATTTCTCTGTCCTTATTTCCGCATCGTTCGCTTTCACTTCTGGGCTCGTACTTCGGAACCGGCAGTACAGGCAGTTTCCTACGATGCAGTCGAGGTTGGGGGAGTTCTGACGCGACGCAGGGAACTGCTGAGCGTACTCCTGCACGGCAAGAGGCCATGGAGCCCAGGTGAACACGTCCACCGATGCGTGCAGGTTTATAACCCAGCCTCTCGTGTTCAATCACCGGACTGCTAGGAGACATCTCGTGCCTCATTGACCGCCTTTTCTTCCCACAGTATTCTACCAGTTCACCGCATGATCCCGCTTGCGGGGGAGGTGTTGTTGCTGATATATCTACCTGATCTGTGCACCTAGGCCTGTAATATTTTGTAGTTCTACGTCTACCATAGGGCACTGCCCTCACGGACGTAAATGGAGTCAAAAAAAAAAAAAAAAAATCCGCTTGGAGAGCTCTCCCAGCCTGTAGCTTTGCCTGACGATTCCCTGCCGCTCGGCTTTCCGAAGAGGCCGGACGGTCAGCACGACGCACGGCCGCAGGCTCACGCTAGGGCGCACCGCGTTGACCAATCAACTGACTGGACTGAAGGCTACGACGGTGCGACCACCTGCTTTGCTCTATTCCTCGTTCTGATAGTGTTAATAGTGCCTCGACCTGGCTTTCAACGCAACTCTCTCGCAGGATCTCAAGATCGCCTGCAGAACAGAGGCCAAAATCGACCACTCACCGTGCCACCTATCCCCTTATGCCGCTACCTGTGCCACACTACTCGCCAGCCATCTGCTCCCCGAGCGTCGCAGGTCAAGCGCTGAGCAATCATGCGTCCTGGGATTTGGCGAAGGTGGATCGTCGGCGCTGCTCACACTGTATCCCGTCCACGACGCACCTCCACACCCCCGGCAACAGCAATAATGGACCCTAGATACATTCTGGTGCGTCTCACCAGCTCCTTAGCTCGCACGGGTCGCTCTGACGACGTTGTCCGTGTAGTGGTGCCTTTGATCCCGCTTCTCGCAAGCCGACGGGCTGCATAGCATCGACATCGGACCCTCACGCGGCAGGCACGAATCACCTACGACACTTATCCCTGCGCCATCACCAAGCGTACGTTGCCTTCAGACGGGCCCTGTGCGCTCAGCCGACTGGCTGCGCACGGACGATAAGTCTTAGCGGACGCCTCCTCAAGCTCAAGGTCCGTCCGCCAGATCACGTACATCGCAGACCGGCTCAACGGCGTACACGCAGCCTTCAATGTCCCCCGCCAGAATGCGGCCAATTGCCATCCGTCGTCATTACAAGCGTCGACACAAGCCAGCGCGATGCACATCCCACCGACCGCCGCGTCGCTCGCCCTGCCGCGCCACCGTTCGTCTTCTGCACCCGCGTCCGAGCTGACTCACGCGCGGCACAGCTGTTCACCGCAACGTCCGCAATGCCAGCCACATCCGTCACTCTCCCAGCGCGCACTCGTCAGCGTCTCTCTGCAGGCCCGGCATTCCGCGATGCTGGGCCAGCGGGCTCGACCTTTCCGCGACGCCGCTCTCCCACCGCCCCTTCGAGGCTCTGCCATCGTAAAACGCTCTCGCCGCCCATCAGCATCCGCAGCGCCACCCACGACCGCCATCTCGGTGCACCGCTGGCTATCGGCGCGAGCGGACGCCGCCGTCCCAGGCCCCGCCGGTCGACCTAGGCAGAAGCGAGAACGGACACGGACACTGCGCAGTGCCGTCGTCGCGGGCTAGTGCGTGACGCACTGCGCGCAGTCGCCGTGGAGCAGTGGCCGCGCAGACGGAGGACGGGAGCAGCGACGCTCGGGAGGTCGGCCACGAGACGCGGGGGTGTTTTAGGGCACCGGGGTCCGTGCGGTGCGCAGGGCGCGGCGGGCTGTCTGGGTGATCGTCCAGGAACGAGGGCACGGCAGTGATGGCGCGGGGGTAGGCTTCGACGCTCTGGTAAGCGATCTCTGCTATGCCTCATTTGCGATTGCTCACGCGCTGTGTAGACGGCCACGGGGACTCAAACGTCGAATATGCGCCCGAGTGCGAGACATATCCCTGTGACATCACTGCCCCCCGGCTCGATCTCCCCAGCTTCGATATGCGCTGCGCCGGCGACTCTATCTCAGACCTCTCGGTCGTCGCGTACTCGAACTCTTCAGGACACAATCGTCCAACAAGGGCGCTGGTGACTCCCATCGCCTGGATCTGTGCGCGACATCTGTCTGGGCGCGCTCACCGCCCGGCAAGCGAAGCCCCTCGCGCAGTACGTCGGTGCGATCGCCACTGTGACGGATCCGCTTCAGATCGCGCAGGCATTAGGGCTCGAGAGATGAACGATCACATAGTACCGTACGTTGTTCGTACACTCTCGCCCGCCAATGACTAATGTTGTCCACAGCAATGACACACTGCTTGGCGCGACGCTGGCGGCGTTCCTCCCGCAGAACACCGACCGCGTCTCTATCTTCAGCATTCTCAATTCTTCCTGGTGTTTAGGTACGCATCTCGTCAGCACCGGCACCTCACGCTGACTCCCTCTGCAGGCGGACACGACAGCATCTCCCCCTCGCCACGACTGTCCCGCTCGTTGCGATGTGCACTCCCTGTCCGCCGTGCACACTATCACCTAAACCAACAAAAGCACCGCGGCGCATTCCCAACGGCATGGTCAGATTGGAATCACGATCGCGGTGCTTTCGAGGCTCGGATTCCAGTGTACCACCTCCATTCGTGGCCTCGACACCATGTGAAAGCCCAGCTTGCCCCAGACAGTCGCGCTCCTTCATTGACTGGCAGCACAAGCAACGGCGGCCCACCACGCAGCCCGCCCGCCCGCATCATGCTACTCAGTTTCAAACGACGACGCCCTGACCATCATCCACGTCGTTTGCGAGCAGTCGGTCCGCCGCAGCACGCGCGTATCGGCCGCGTCGACGCGAGCCAGCGCGACACACATCGCGCCGCCGCCACGTCGGTCTCCCAGCCGCGCCATCGGCCATTCTCTGTATCGACGGCGGACCCGTGCATCCCAGCGGCGAGCGCAGTCCTCGGGCAAAGACTCATCCCTCCGCACATGTCCTCTGCCCAAGTTTTTGCTGGGCGTCGGCTTGCTCTTGAATCGGCGGTCTGCGACACACGGCTATCGTACATCGACGGCGGCTCTTGGCCGTTACCCGCCCCCGTCCGGCCCATTGTGGCGCTCCCAGCCGCGCGCCGGCCTGCGCAGCTGCACATACTGTACGACCCATCGATATCGTGATCGCGCCGAACTCCGTCGGCGCGCGGGGTACGCCCCTGGTGTACTCTCTGCACGCCGACCATCACATAATCGGCAGCACCAAGCTAGGCGCAGTAGGCGGAATGTGGTGGGCGGCGCAGACACGCGTGTGGAGGTGGGGGTCGAGAGCTCTGGTACGCGAGTCCTGCCACGCCTTTCCTGTCGATGCGCACACTTTTCGTAGGCAGTCGCAACAACCTCACGTCGAGTACCCGCGCAAGTAGAAGACTCACGTCGGCGGGATCTATAGCCTGCAGTATGACTTCGTCGGAAGTGATCCGACTTCGAGTCGCCCGGCGCCATCGACACAACATCCACGTACTTGGTCTTTGAGTCCGACGCCGACGCACGCGGTCCCTTCAGGTCATACTCGTCGAACGCGGACACAAGCGATTCTTCCATAGACAAGACTCACGCGCAACGTGTACCTTAGGCCAGCTGGCAATGCCCGTCGCGCAGCCCACTGCGGTGCCCATCGTCGTGCGGTCTTTGGGGCTCGGAGGAGTTGAACACGGGATACTTGGTATGTCGTTCGTACATTCGCGATAATCAATTGTTGATATCATGCACAGGTACTGCTCTGTCCCTGGCGTGACGCTATCGCAAATCGCTAGTATCGTTAGCGGCAAAGCGCTACCATGGTACGTACTCTACCATCCCCACGGCACCTCTAACCATCTTCGCAGATGCTGTGTCTCCTGGACCCAACCGTCGTACCCGCGTCCGTTTACGCCGCCTGTCCCGCCGCCGGCCCTCCAATCCTCGCACCCTGACGTATCAAGATCTCAAGGTCCATACACGAGTATCAGGACTCCTCGCCGGCACACACAGGGCTCGTCTTGACATCCTCAGCGCGACAGAGCGGCCGGCCGACGTCGTGTTGGCGCAGATCTCGTGCACGGCCGGCCACCGGGCGGTTGTGCGAGACCTCCCTTCTGCAGACGCGATCGCCGTACTTAAGAAAAGGACCGCCTCAAGCTATGCTCGGCATGTCAGAATTTACGAACGTTTGTCATTTCGAGCTCGCGCTCACGGCGCTCGTGCGCTATTTGTTTACATCTATTTGTCTATCTTAGCACCATCGTCTTGTACCTGGAGATCCGTCGTTAGGCCCCGAGTCATGTCGTAGAGTACATAGACTCACCGAATCGAACGTGAACGCCTTGTGCGTTTGCCTCCTTGACCGCCACCCCTCGTTCGCGCGACCCCGCTTTTCAACACAAACGCGCAACACCCCGCCGAGGTCGTCGCCGTTTCGCGTCGTTGCCCCCCTGCCTGAACGAGGCCGAAGTCGTTCAACCCGTCGAACCCGCCCGAGCGAGGCCGAAGTCGCTCAACCGTCGCCGTCGTCGTCGTAACCGCCCGCTGGGGCCGAAGCCAGCACCGCCGTCGAACCGCCACCGGGGCCGAAGCCGGACCGTCGTCGTACCTGCCCGCTGGGGCCGAAGCCAGCACCGTCGCCGCCGTCGTCGTCGAACCTAGCCGCCGGGGCCGAAGCCGCGCAACCCATCGTCGTCGTCACATCGCCGTCGTCACACCATCGTCACCATGTCGCCGCCCGGAGTCTCGAAGCTGAACGGCACGAACTTCGAGGTATGGGTCATCCTCATCCATGCCCTGCTGACCCGCAAAGGTCTCGAAGCCGTCGCGTTCGGAGAGCTGTCGAAGCCGGAGACTGGGCCGAACTCGAAGGGAGTGAAGGAGTGGGAGAGGAAGAACAAGGAGTCGATGGCAGAGATCATTCTCCATGTCGAGGAAACCGAGCTGTCGCACCTGCAGCTCCTCCCGACTGCGTACGAGATGATTGAAGAACTCACTCGGATGCACCGCCCTGTCGGCAACACCACCCGCATGTCCATGCGTCGCCGCTTTCACAGCGTCAAGCTGAAGCCCGACCAGTCAATGGCGTCGTACATCGCCGAGGTCCGCACGCTCGCGCAACGCCTGCGCGCGCTCGGGGTCACCGTCAACGACGAAGACATCATCCTCGCGCTCACCATGGGCCTTCCCCGTGCGTACGACATGTTCGTCGTTACGCTCGACGCCATGCCCACCGACGAGCTCACCCTCCCCAACGTCATCTCCCGCCTCTTGAATGAGGAATCCCGTCACGTCGCCGTCGCCACCGCCGAGGAGACTCTCGAGGAGTCCGCCGCCGCCGCCGTCACGAAAGCCGCTGCAAAGCGCACCGCACCGTCGAACGCCGCCGACGCCGCCGTAAGACTCGCCCGCATCACCTGCTACAACTGCGGCGAAAAGGGTCACTACCAGGCGAACTGCTCGTCGCCGCGTTCCGCACCCGTCGCGAAGGTCGCCGAAGCGCACGCCGCGTCCGTCGTCGTCGCACCCAGGCCCACGCGCAGCAACATCGTCGAGATCGACGAAGGTTGGTAGCTTGCGGGGGTGCGCATTATATCCCCTCGCGCCGTTTCGCTCTTCGCTCGCGGGGGTGTGTCAGAATTTACGAACGTTTGTCATTTCGAGCTCGCGCTCACGGCGCTCGTGCGCTATTTGTTTACATCTATTTGTCTATCTTAGCACCATCGTCTTGTACCTGGAGATCCGTCGTTAGGCCCCGAGTCATGTCGTAGAGTACATAGACTCACCGAATCGAACGTGAACGCCTTGCGCGTTTGCCTCCTTGACCGCCACCCCTCGTTCGCGCGACCCCGCTTTTCAACACGGCACGCTCGATGTGGAATCAAGCGACGCGTGCACAAGCACACCGCCCCAGCCTGTCACATCTTCACGCTGAACTTCCGAGGCGGGTCCTTCGTCGGTCGGCGACGCACAACTGTACGCACGATCTTCGTCCGACCTTTCTGGTCGCTGCTGATAACAATACCAGCTATAGCATCCGATGTTACGATTTCTGAATTTATGAAGAAACGTTTATATTCCACCCCCGGCCCTACGGGCAGATTTTGACCTCGTGGACTCCGTCACGAAAAACGAGTGCAAAACCGTGGGAACCTTTTTTGTATGCTCCATTAGTTAAGTCGATCAAAACGGGGTTAGGGTTGAATACAACGTTTGTAGTCGAACTTCGGCGATTTATGTAGCTCTCTCCCCTGGCTATATCCTCTCGGTAACGTGCATAGCACTACCCAAGGGCATCTTGTCTTCCCTCGTCACCTCTATATGCTAACCGCCCAGGATTTGCGTTGTCGCCGTCGTTGCCGAAGTCGACGCTGAATGGGCGCTTAGACTCACCGGCACGGTGGTCTTCGTTGGTGCACTGCTGCACATCTTGTCTTTGAGGTATACAGAAAGTACAGGACCTTTACAGCTACATGAATGTGTAAAAATTACCTCTGCAATAATTCTATATCGTGCACGAGGGGGCTGCGAGCATTGCGTCTTAAGGCGCTTAATTGGTCCATGCAATGTGCTGAGTGCACTCGCGCGCAGGATTCTTCTCGAACTCCTGCGCCCTCGACCTCGCCCACACCTCGCGATATCGACTCCAAGATGACTGCATTCACACTGCCACCCTCGTCTCTCCCGACTTCTGCGCCTCTGCGCCAGCTGTCCACCCTCGCCAGCACAGACATCTTTCTCTGCTCTGCACCCAGAACGCACCGAGTTGAACGCTCCGCCGCTCGCCCTAGGGACGGACAGGTGCGTTCTCGCATTCTGGGTCTTCGTATGCATTTCTGAGTGTGTTGGCAGTGCCAGAACCTCGCTCGCCAGATGCAAGTCTGTTGCGGAACGTCAAATCGGCTCCTGGAAAGCGGACCAGAAAACTCACTGGACCGTCAAGCTACAGAAGCACGTCCATGCGGATGGCCTGGACGACGGCGTCCATGTCTTGCGCAGCGCGCGGCCCTCGCCAAATGCCCTCTCATGTCGACTCAGCAAGAACGCGCCTCGATGGCACTCTGTAGCGGTATTTGTGGACGTGCGGATGCCCAATTGGTGCGTACGCGCAGTCGTTTGGCTCGCGTGCGGGGCTCTGATTATATCGGCTTTGTCGTGCACAGCGTGAACGAGCTCCTCGGCGAGGACGTGAGGTGAGTGGTCTCCCTGGCCAACGTCGCCGCACGCTGACGCTGCATAGCGACAAGGGCCTCGCGTTTCTCGGCGCGGTCTCCGCGCTCGCGCCGTAGCACGTCGCAGAGACGCCATCGCCGCCGCTCTTCGGCACGCTGCCTGCCGCCGTGCTCGTGCGCGCGGACGACGTCGCGCGTCTCACGGTGTGGGCGACGCTTGTGTTCCTGAAGCGGCTCTGCATGCAGGCGGACCTCTTCGCGATGCTCAACGCGCTCTGCGTGCCCCCCTGCGCCACCGAAGGGCCCGCCGAGGACCACGTTGCAGAGAAAGCGGAGCCCACGGCGGCGTACGCGCACACGCTCCTGCGCACGCTCACGGACGCGCTGAGCGCGAAGGTTGCGCACGGCGAAGGCGACGTGCTCGCGTACGCCACGCGGCTGCTGCGGGCACTGTGCAACCTGCACGTGTACGCGGCGCTCGCGCCCGACAGCGCGGAGAGCGTCGCGAGCGACCCGCGGCCCGTCGCGGTCTCGGCGGAGATCGGCATGCTCGTGCTGCAGACTGTTGATATCCCGTCAGTCTTTGTCTGGTCTGTGGAGGAAGGAGGGGTGCTGATGCTGTGCAGAACACAGGAGGAGTTCGTCAGGGCGCTCTTTTTGGCGTGCCTGTATGAGCAGCTGCAAGGCATTGTGGAGGGGTAGCACAAGCTCCCCGAAGACAAAACGTTCGCGCCATTCGCGGTACGTCTATCCGTGTAATGGAATCGTCAAATGCTTACCTCGAGAGCGCATATAGCCAGATGCCTCTGTCCTTCAGGTCTCTGCCGCGGTAGTGGCGATGCACAAAGAGGTCGCACTTGCGGTACCGGACGAAAGTGCGTTCGTCGATATACTCTTGCAGTGGGGCGTCTTCCATACTGATAGCAGGCACCAGAGCGATGCAGCTGAGTATGTGGTGGCGGCTGCGCTCAACAAACGGCCCGGGACTGAAGGTGCGCCAGACATTTCCATGATATCTCACATACATTGACTATGTGCGTTAGGGTTCCAAGCATTCCTCGCGCACAAGCTGGAGAGCAACTGGTTGCCTCGGGCGAAGAACGTTTCCCGGGCTCCGCTTGTTCGTCGCCGAGTCATCACTGCTTGGACATGGATACGCCTCCCGCCAAACCCTCCTCCACCAATGCTGACGGTGCGTGCAGATGACAAAAGCCCTACACGTCCGCGAACACCCTTCGGCTCAAGGACCGCCTTATCGAGTTCTTCGACGACAACGACGTGGGCTAGGATGCCGCGCGCGCGATCGGATAGGTCGTGAGCAGCGACAAGATCATCCTGACGAAGAAGCCCCACACCGTCATCAAGGCCAGTTGTGCCCTGCCAAGCGCCCCCGAAGCCCCGCTGACAATGCTTCTGCAGTTTCTGTACGCACAGAAGTCCGCAACCGTCATGGTCCCGCGTATCACCGACGGCGCGAAGACTGCTTTCGGTGCGTCTCCACTCAGCCGCTATCTCGAACGTCGCGCTGACCGCCCCCGGGGCTCCGGTCTCCTGGACGGGCAAACTCCCGCCGGCAGAACACATACCTCGTGGCGCTGACATCGCTCATCCGCTCGATCCCCAAGACGGCATACCTGGACGAGCTGCCCGCGGTGCGCCTTCCCCGCTGCTCTGCGGTCACGGTGTGCGCCCGCTGACGCCGCGCCCAGCTGATGCCGCTGCTCCTGTGCGAGCTCGACCTGCCCGACGCAGAGATGCGTGCAAACACAATCGACACGCTGCTCGCGGTTGCAGACTCCGAGTCCAAGACGAGCTGCGCCCTCGTCGCGAGCATGCGTCAAGCCTCACTTGGAAGCCGAAATTCACAACTCTGCCGTCGGCTGTCCCGATTTTGGTGAGTTCATACACTATTCTGCCGCCTCCCAATCTAACCAGATCGATTCAGCCACCACCGTCAGGCGATTTGCAGGACGCACATAAAGAGCAGCACCGCGGCCGTCGCACGCTTGCGCTCGACGCGAGTCCAGCGCAGCGCAAGTCCAAGCTGCAGAACGAACTCTCAGCCGCGGGCCACGCCGCTCAGGCCGGTGTAGTCGCTGCAAGAAACATCAGCGCGGTGTATCCGAACAAGGCGTGTACGCACCGGCCGGCCAGCCGCGGCGCAAGCCTAGACACCCGCATGACTAACGCCAGCCGAAGCTGCGCGAGCGCGAAGTCCTCGTCGGCGCGAGTTCTGCTGCAAGCCAGCGCCGCACGCGAACACACTGTCGGGGCCGTCAGTGCAGCGCATAAAGAGAGGCGGGCCGCTAATTCACCGCGAGCATCGCGCACAGTGGCAGACACGCCGCCGACGACGAGAATGCGCCCGTCGGCGTACTGCGATATCAAATATCGCTCGCTAGCTCGCACAGATCTCCGGCGCGGCGGTCGACACGTCGAGCGCGAACTCCGCGGACAGCGTCCGCTAGATCAGCGTGCTTGAGGTATGTGCGCCATCTGCTGCTGTGCTGCCCTGCTGACACCTGCCCAGCTACTGGCCCTCCGGTGCGCTGTCCAGCACGCGTGCACGAAGAACGTCACGCTTGTCTGGGTTATCGACCCGCCGCTTGTCGGGCTGCGCATGACGGCGCATAGTGACGGACATGTGCTCGCGCTCGCGAATGGCTCAGCCGACACGAGGCGGGCACAGGCAGACAGCACGGGTGGGGTGCAGATTCTGCGTGGCTCAGAGATGGGTAACAACCTGGCAGGAGAACGGGTGGACTTAGGCAGACCGTATGCTCACTCTGTACATATGTTTATAGCTTAATATATCTCACAGTACAGTTTACTTTGTAATCTTACCTTTCACTCCGACTACAGTGATTTGACGCTCAACGCACGCTCCTGCTCAACGCACGAAACCTGCGACACGCGGCTTCAGATAGCTGGAGTGCCAGAATTTGAGCTTAGACACAATACTCCACGCACTCTTATATATTTACGATATTTACTATGAGTTTTTAACATCGTCACATTGCATACCGGAACGGCGCGTGCGGCGGCGGGCACTCGCGCTGGCCCAGGGCGCTTATATTGTGTGCGTTGAGTGGGAGCGTGCGTTGAGCGGGAAATCACTGTATTTGCTATGCATTCATCGGAATTCATCGGGCCTGGGAAGCTTCGCGTCTTCTCTAGATTCACTGGATGATCTGACGACGCTTTCCTCATGACAGCCCTGGCGCGCGATCTCAGTACACGCTGTCTCGTGCCGTTGACCATGGACTGCCGCCTTCGATGCTGCAGTGATGGCGCTACGAGCCGCGCAGACCATGAGGGGCAGATGCACGCCATGGCCGAGGCGATGCTCATGCGCTGGGCCAAGCCTTGCAGCTCCTGCGAGCGCGCACGCCCACAGAAGAGCAAGGCTGCACAAATAGAGTGCGCGCTGCATGACGCGGTGCTACGCGGCCAGTATGAACGCTGCGCGCGATCGCGCACTGAAGACGGCCATGGTGTTACACGAAGCGGCACGAGCACGTGTGCGCCGCCAGATCTCGAATCATATCGAGACACTGTGCAGCGAAGTCGAGCTCACGGCAAAGCGCGAGCACAAGCAGACTGCGCTGGCGCAGAAGGTGCAGGGAGCACGCAGAGGGAGGCCGAACTGTGTGCGCTGCGCAAGGACGCCAAGCAGAAGGCTACGGAGGCGAAGCGGAAGGCCCAGGCAGAGCTCGCGTACTGCGAGGCGGTGCTGAAGGCAGAGGCGAAGAGGGAGCATAATAAGCCAAAGTGCTCCCACCAGCAGGTGGAACACAAGGTCGACGAGGCGTGGCGCATGGCGGAGCTCGAGCGTGCGTACCAGGAGGCCATGATGATGCCCGAGTTGACCGAGGAGTGGCTGCGCCAGGAGCTCAAGCAGCGGGCGGAGGAGGTCAGGCGCGAGGCTGAACTCTGGTTTACACGCAAAATTGAGGCGGTGAAGGCGGTAGTTGCGCAGCACGAGGCCGGAGACTCACGCGTCGGAAGGGACTTCGAGGGCAAGACAGCGAAGGCGGCGCACGAGGCCAAGCTCAAGCACGCAGGATAAGGAACTGTGCAACGGATGTAGGACGCGAGGCGCGCTTCGGAGCTGCGCGCCGTGAGTAAGGAGGCTAAGAAAGCGCCAGCGAGGATCGAGAAGGTGCAGGCTGAGCTGCTAGCAGCAGAGCAGCGCGCAAAGCTGGTTTCCGCGGCTGCCTTTGAGCTCTAGACACCCTCGCAGGGACCCTTGCTGCACCTGACGACGCCGATCTCTACGCATGCGATGCGCACGTATGCATCTCAGCCGCAAGCCACGGCGACACCCTGTGTATTTACTCGCACAGGAGCGGTACCAACGAGCTTATGCTTCGGCCGCGCACGATGCATACACACACCGGTCCGGGCTTCTTCTGGTATGTTTTCCGCAATGGAGTAGAACGGGTAGGATGTGGTATATAAAAATGGCGGTACTAGATATAATGCGAGGGCCATCGCGTGCGACGCCGTGTGCAACGCTAGCTTTTGTGCTGCCCGACGCGGCGGCACCTAAGATGGGGACCCCGGACACCTATGACCGTAGTGCCTGGGTGTCAGAGTCGTCTTGGCACCGCATCCGTGCAACTCACATCAAGATACTTTTTATTTGACTTGAAGCAGCGTAGACGCTACCTATAACCTATTACAAAACCGTGCAAATGAGTATCAGGCAAGGTACAATATCGCCAACAGTGCCCCGCGCACGCCCGCAGATGGCTCGCCGAGGAAGCCGGTGCCGTCTGTGTCGTCCGCGAACCTCGCCGCGAACGGGTCAGACCCCGCCGATGACGCCGACGATGCGCGCGACACGCATCAGGGACGAGGGGCCGCCGCCGCCGAAGTGCCCCGGCATGGGCCCCGTGTTCGCGCCGAGCAAGCAGGCGTCGAAGCAGACGGGCGCGGCGTCGCCGATGCGCCGCATAGCGTGCGTCGCGATCCAGGAGCTGCAGTGCGCGCAGGGCGGGCGCGGCAAGAAGAGCCATGCCCATGCGCAGGGTTGTACTTGATGAAGTGACTGCTTGAGACAGCTCTACATTAACATGCCAGTCCCGGACCCAGAAAAGCACCGGCGGACTCACCGTGTCTGTATTTGTGAATGGCCTATCGACGCGTCAGAGCGCCAAAGCTACCTGAGCTATGGATTCATCCTCGCAACTTGTGCAAGGATAGACACACAGCTGCAGCGCTAGGGCATCTTTGAGGCCACACGAGCTGTAGTCATTGTGCGCAAGTTTACAGTGGCTGTCGGGGTAGTAAGCCGGCGCAAGAACCCTGTGCACGCAAGAACGGAAGCAACGGAAGAAAATGCACAGCATGACGAAATGATCGGACGAAAAGAAAGAATTTCTTCTTTTCGTGCAGGCCATTGCGTCATGCCGTACACTTTCTTGGTTTGCTTCCGCCATTGCGCGTGTGGCGAACACGGGACGCGCTCGACGCGTTGGCGCCCAGGGCTCACACCACGACGTCGGTCCATCTCCGACTTCGCTTGCGCCTCTCGGTGCCCTCGATACACTCAATATTCTGTCCTACAGCTTAGATGGCTGAACCTGCTTCCTCTCGTGGGGACGTCCTCGATATTGCTGCTAGGCTAACAGCGTGTAACTGACGGGCTCCGGGAGCTTCACTCACAGCTTCGTCGCGCAGCGCACCACAGTCGGGACGTCCTCGCAACGCCTGACCTTCACACGTACGTCCTGCAATGTCTCTCAACTGCTTGATCACTGATCGTCGTGCGCCTGAGCAGCCGCTGGCTGACTGCTCACCAGGCCGCTTCTGTATGGTGTGCCGGGACAGCAAGACGCATGGGGACGGCACTTTCTGCAGCACTACGCGGACTTCGTCCTTGGTCTTCTGTCCGCGTCGCATTGTTATGAATCTTCTGCTACCGAGGGCGTGGCCTCTGTGACGGTCCGGCCTCTCTCGTGGCATGAGGACCCCGGACACCTACGACCGCGAGGCCGCAGTGTGATGATGAGATTCGACTTGAATTACGCCACTACCGTCACAACAAGACAAGTTTACATCTGTTTGGGCTACATTAGATTAGAAGATGTATCTGTACAGTGTAAATACAGCGTGAAATTATATTCATGCTGGCCAATTGAGCTGGAAAAGCGATGAAGAAATCGTGCCCGCCGAGCGGAGCTTCGGCCCGTTTCCAGCCTAGTTTAGGACGTCTCGACGTACGCCACTGGGCCCGCAATCGACGTCAACTCGCCTTCTCAAGGCTACGCCGCGTGCAAAGGACGCTACTTGTCAGATTGTCAGGTAGCTGGCGACGCTGGCAAATGGGCGAATGGGCTTGCTGCGCGAGCGGCGCGCTTCAGCATGCTGGAGCGAGCGATGGGGGCATCAGGCCTCAGAACAAGATGTACGGATGTAGGGCTGCGATGATGGCCTCATATATGTGTACTTGGGCGTCGGTTTGAGTTACAAGGCACTGGGGTCGATCTCTCCAGCAGTCACAGCCTGACATATTGTGCATGTCCGTCTTCCCAGCGTAAATACATCTGCGTACACAAATAATAGCCCAGCCTGTATGCGGCGCATGCGCGCTCGGAACCGTTGTCTGAGCGCGGGTGGTATACATATAGTAGAAATGAGTACGTCCTCGGAACATCCAAGCGAGATCGCTCGCTTGTTCCGCAATTCCTATTGCGAGTATGAGTGCGGGCTTCTGGGCGTAAACGAGACATGGACCGCGTACCTCTGACATGCAGAATCATCGTCCTCCATCCTCATCTTTATCCCCACAGAGAGCGTCGGCATCACGTTCTTCTGTCTCGTTGCCACCAGCTCCTTCTCCTGCGGTTGTATGCGGTGCTGGAACCGCCGTGACCTGATTCGCCGGCAACTCGGACGTCTCCTCCAACAGACGCGCCTTTGCCTTTGCTCGCTCTATGCGCAAGGCGGGAAGTCGCCGAAGGTAGTCTGCCCTCTTGTCCTCGAAGAACAACGAGAGATGCTCGGCGTGTTCGTTGTTGTCTAGGGTTGGTGGCGTCGCGTCGATGATGGGGACGGAGCGGCCGGCGGGAGCAGAGAGGAGGGTCCTCCGGTCAATGTATGCTATGTCTCCCCACTCGCGCACCTTGCCATTGATGATGGCACAGAGTGACAGCCACAGGACGCCTCGGTCGAGAGCCCAAGTTAGTTGCTCGCGGCGAAGCAACGAGCGCACGAGCGTCTGCATCCCCGCTTCGTCCTGCGCATTTCCTGCGCGCACATAGAACCAGAGCTCCTCAAAGCGGGCGAGGTCCACAGCTTCCTGGAAGCCATCGAAGGAGGGAGGATGTCCGTCTTCGGCGGACGCGAAGCTGGCAGTCAGACTGATCTTGCTGACGTAAGCAGGTGCGTCGCCTGCGCGAGTGAGTGTGGCGCGTGCACGCTCCACCCACACATTGGCCGTGAGCTGGTCATCGTCTGGGGTGTCCGTTTCTGAGAACCCCAGAACCACTCTGCCTGCCAAGGTCATGCATTGAGCGTCTCCGGCACACAACTGAATGACCATGTGCGCACCTGGGGCTCGGCCGTCGAGAGGCGCACCTCCCGATTGGTACAAATCCATGCGAGCTCCCCGGAAGCCACTGGGCACCAATGCAAGCAAGGTATCGAGGAGCGCGCTCCACTGGGGATCCTCCGCGGCAAGGCCCTGTCGAGGCGCGGCTGCGAGGAGGTCCAACGCAAGCCGTGCTTGAGCCGAGATCGGCACGTCTGCGCACTCCGAGATGACGCATATCCCGAGTGCTCTCGGGACCTTCCGTGGGATCCTTCGAGCTCGGATGATTGGAGAGGGATCGATGAATTTGAGCTGGGAGAAATAGCACTCTTGCACAGCGGGAAAGCTGTCGACGAGCCGTGCAAGCTCGGTAGTGCTCTTGAGCTCGGAGCCGATGATACGGATTACGGAAAGCCGCAGGCTGTAGAAGGACGGAGGTACGCGGGGCAGAGCTGCAAACGGCGGCCATCGTACTGGTACTGAAAGCTGGGAGGCGCGAGTCTCTCTCTTGACATAGCACCAGAATTCCGTCTGTGGGAGGTGCGCCATTAACGAATGCAGGTGATGAAGCCATGGTTGTGGGAGAGGAGGAAAGTAGTGCTTGGCTCGTAGGTATTTGATGGCTCCGTTAAGAGACGAGTTGTTGAATTGAGGGCTGTAGACGATACCTTCAATGAAGGACAGGTCAGATGCATCTCTTGATGTTATGTCTTCAAAGAGGGCCGGCCGGATGCATTCCGACCAATACCTGCACACGAGACTTGACGCGACAAGACCCTGTTTCCAGCTCCGATATTTATTGACGTTATCCCACGCAAGAATCGCAAAATTGCTGAGGATGTTTGCGATGACCTCAGACGGGAGGTCGGCTCCTGTGACCGGCGGCATGCTAGACGGCGGCAGATAGGTCGGCGACGGCTGTGCGAGGACGATGCGGGCGGGGTGGTGGTGGTAGGGGACGAGTGCGAGACCGACGAGCCTCGCCTCATCCGCACGTCCCCGGATTCCTAGGACAGCATGCGACGTCTGCGCAGCCCCCGGGCCGACTTCTCTGCCTCGTGCACGGAAGGCGTCTGGACACCCTGGGTAGCGCCGCCTGCGTCGCGCGCGCCCAAGGCACCTGGAAAACGCAGAATCGTCCATACATAGCATATAATCGTCCCAATTGCAAGGATCTCCCATAATCATTCGGCCTTCGCACCGCACGCAGACATAGCAGTCCTAGCAGAAAGGATCAAGCGATTACATATCCACCCTGAGTTAGTTACAGACTCCCGGATACACACGCAAGAATCGGTGAAATTGGCTGCTTCACAGCTGTCCAGCTCGACGCCTGCGGGAATATTTGTGCTCTGCTCCGGCAGGCCGTACCCTGCGGTCGAAGCGCACGGCGTTGATGTACGCCTTCAGCGCCAGCGCGGTGCAAGGCGGTGATATGCACTGGGACGTATGCTGCGCAGGCTGTCAGTAGCCAGAATCACGAAGTGAGAAGCAGAAACGCACGGGAGACGGAATACGCGAGCCTGGCGGACCGGTTGTGTCCGCTGTGGACGATTGTCGCGGTAGAATAGTAAGGTCCGACGCCGCGTAGTTTGATATCGGAACGACAGGGTCTGCGATGCATGTGAGATGGACGTAGGGCGAGCGATGTGCGGTGCATACCAAGGATATTGCTGCCGAGCAGAACCTGGGGCCTGGCGTTCGTCACAGGCATTCCCAGAGCCAGCCATCAGCATCTGCGCGATAGTATATCCGGAACCGCGCACGCACCGTCAATTTGTTCCGGCCTGGGGAGCTTCCGTGCCCTGCAAAGGTAATGAGTTTCGCGTCGCTCGCGCGAGAGTAGGGCATACCCGCAGACACGCTGCAATAGCGGGCCTCACGCCGCCGCTTGGCCCGACGCTGCTGCCATTCTCTCGTACTCGGCGCGCCGCGGCCCCGTAAATTGAGTCCGGAATCCAACTATCGACACAGGCGATCGCCGCTCCGACGTCCAACGATTTGGTGCTGAATGCTCCGCGCCCGCGTATATCGCATACACGTCGGCGATCGTTTCTTCGGGGCCGAACAACATGGGCCCGCCGTCGCCCTCCTCGAGCGCCACGACCGCGCGCGCGAACGGCAATGGCTCGCGCATGGCGTGTACGGCGGGTCAGGGACCTTGGTGCGCGACGGGCGTGCTGTTTCCCGCCGCTGAAAGCGCTGCATACGGGCACCGGCACGGTCTGCGCGGTGGCGATATTCGAATGGACCCGCTGCGCCGCAGGAGGCTGAGGTTTCCCCGAGCGCAGCGCCGGCGCCGGTGAGGTTCGCGTTGATATACAACGTATCTGCTGAAAGGTTGGGTGAGGGTGAGACGCGGGAAGGAAAGCGGGGCGTACCTTGGGACCACTCGTGAGGATTCGCCGCGCTATTCCTCGCCTTGCGTTTGACTGGTCTGGGAGCATGGCGGCAGACATACCCCTAAAAAACTGGATCTGTCGTTCGCGTTCAGCACGCACGTCTGTCCGCTTATCGAGGGCCACTCACGACACTCCATAGAAGCTGAGCTTCGAGCGGCCAATCACATACGCAATGCGTAACATGTTGCCAGCAAGGGGCCGACGCCGATACGAAAGTTTGCGCGCGTGTCGGCTGGGTCGGTAAAGAGAAACGTCGCGCCGCTGACAAACCCGCACTGCACCTCCAGCAATGTTCAAAACTGGCAGGCTTTCGGAGGTCCGCGCGGCGCGGGTTGGACGCTCTGCAGCTCGGCGGTGTCTGGCGAACCAGGGCGCACTGCACGCGCCACGGACACTCGGCCTGCCGCCGACATTGCCGGTGCTGTTCGCAATGAGGACGATGCTACGCAACGTGCTGGGGTGGCGGCAGCCCGAGGTCTATTGCGCCGTGTTGCCTCTTTGCGGCCAAAGATAATCGTGTACCTCTGGCAGTCTTCGCGGGAGCGATGTCGACGACAGCGTGTTCGCGTCTACATCGTTCTGCAGCGGATTTCGTGCCCTAACGCGCGGCGCAGGAGGGCGCACACCACTTGCTGATATGATCTGGCCCCTGATGACGAACCGATGTTGAAGAGAGTTCGAGTGTGCGGGTGTGTTCGGCGAAGGGCAGTTCTCGTAATCTGAAGCGGCTCGGCGCTGGTGGATTGCGCGGGAACAAATGCTAGGACCTGACGTTCAGAAGGCCCATATAGCTCAAAGAACCTGCTTGGACGCACCATTGTGTCTATTATACCCACGCCCGGCGATGCAGAGCGGAATCGGCCGCCTGGCAGTGCGACGTGCTCCTTCGCGAGCCAGGTCGACGCTCCGTGACGGACCTGCGTCTGGAGGGCTGCGCCAAGGACTTGTGAGGCCAGTCAGCAACGCACATCGAGGCAAAGCGAGTGTTCACGCACCTCGTTTCTCCAGGATCGCGGTAACAGGCCCGTCCATAGCGAGCGTACTGGGGCTGCGATGGTGGCGGTAACACGCCGTTTGCCGTACTGGCCGTCTTGCGCCTTGAGATAGCACGGCAGACACGCGATATACGCGTCCGCGGCGCCGGCATTGTTGCTCCAGGGGCTTGCGGTTCGTCTGCTTCGCTGAGATTACTTCTTCGAGGGCGGACATGTCGCGTAGAGTTCGCAGACGAGGGGAGTGGCACCGGCTTGCTAGTACTTTGCTCTTCGCGGTACGCGCAGAGTGATGGGGTGGTCGGATGGATGGGTAGAGGGAGCGAAGCGAAAGGAGACGCACCTTGTACGCAGTAGCCGCAGCGGCAAAGTATACACTTTGCGGTTGCTTTGCGGGGCTCTAAGCCGGTCTGAGCAAGACGACCAAGGAGGCAAAGAGGCGAGGCTCACCGGACACAGTCGAGAGAACGGCGTGGGGACTGAGAGCGTCGTGGCCAGCTGGGCGGGACCTGGCAGAGCGTTGGACGCAGCTCGACGGCACGCGTCAATTACGCGCCGCCGCGCGCGCTCTGCCCACGTGGAACGCGCGCCGCGCGAGCAATATAAAAGACGCCCAGGCGCGTCTTCGGGTTGGACTCCTCCCGCAGCACGTCCGCCGCCTTCTATGCCTCGCACTCAAGCCCGTCATACACCCTGCTCTCTGGTTCGCTAACCCACCCTTCCTCGCTTTGTGCCATGCCGCGCCTTGGGCCGTCTCCTGCTGGCCAGCAGTAACCCGATGTTGCAACCGCATATGGCTGTCGCCCCCGCGTACAAGGTGCGTATTTTGCCTTCGTCTTGCACAGATCCGCAAACCGATACCTCCACGAAGATGCACTCGCTGTGAAGAGCAAGTCACATCCCCCTCCCCGATAGCGCTGCGCCCATTCTCCGACCCTACGTTGATCCTACGACTCAGACTGGCATCGCTGAGAAATGCGACGCGTCGCGGCGGACTCACCGCAAGTCTTTGAAGCACCAACAACAGCGCTGAAAGCATGCTCTCTCCCTTGGACAGGTTTGCAAGCCTACCAGCAGACACAACAGCGTCACGCCTCTGTGCCCGTACTGTGAAGATACCAGACGGACCGTCGCACTTGGACACGTTCTGTCCACTAGTAGACGGCCGTGCACGCGCACGAGGGCCAATATGGTGCGTCTTCAAGTAAATTCCATCGACGCGCGCGACTGATCGTCCTAGCTAGGCTGCAACCCAGCCTCTGCATCCTGGGTCTCGACGACCGTGGATGGTCGGCGCCGCTTAGCACTAAAGCATCCCCACGGTACACGCGATGCTTTCTGACAAGGGCATCTAAGCACAGCAGGGAAATAAAGGTGCGTCTCTTTGATCTTGTAGCTCATGACGAGTCCTCTGACCTTTTGTCTCGTGTAGAAGTGCCCTTTGTGAGGGCTCATAGACGTCGGCTGGCCTGTGCCAAAACAGCGAAGTCGCCCACTCGCAGCGCAGACACGAAGTATCTGCTACTTCCAGATCCCCTCCATCTGTCGTCGAGTCTGGGCTGCAGAAGATGGCCGTCAGCTCAGCTAACCTGCAGCGCTAGCCCGACAACCGACTTCTAATACGCCTCTGCACCTCGGCCGCCGGTCAAATGCAATCCTCTGCTAATCGGAATGGCCACATCCACGGCCTCGTCAGCGTTGATCGCCAGACGACCCATTCAACGTCACCATCGAACGCGAGCAATCGAGACCAGCGAGCCCTATGTTCATCTGCCCAAGCGACCGCTCCGCTGCCCCACTTCTGCGCCGACGACAGATCCTTCCTACTCCCATGGTCGACCAGGCCGTCGCGCATCGATGTGGCTAGTCACGCCTCTGCGCACACCCTTCGAGTTTTCGCACGCTACACCGCTGTAGCACGGCGACTCGCGAGATACACGCCGACCTCGCCACGACGACGCACCCTGGCTGCTGTCGTGGGACGCTCAGGCGCACGCCAACCTTGACACCGCCGTCACGCAGGTGCGTTTCCTCGCTTTTCTGGTGCGCGTGCGCATTGCTGACCTCTCTTAGGTCGATCCCTGCGATATCGAAAACGCGACCGTTCCGCGATGCAGCTCTCGCCCCTGTCTCAATGTCCATCGTCTGCGCGGTCGCCTCAATGTGTCGGCATCGACGGCGCACGGTGGTGGCAGGTGCGCCCGCACGTCGCGTGTCTTGGCCGGAAGGCCAGAATCTGCGTGGAGCTGGGGCAATGGGCAACAGGCAACGGGCAACGGGCAACCTCAAGATTGGAGCGGAGGCGACGGCTCAGAGACGATGCTGGGCACGGCTTGCGGGTGTGCTTCTCCCCCCTCCTTGTCTTTGGTACGTCATCACCCTCATTGTTTACACGCACACGCTCATGTTGCTCTCAGAAGACGTGATCAAATGGGTGTCGAGTATCGGTTCAAACGCGAGCTGTGTTCGCCGGGCGTCATCCGGCCGCGCACGACCTCGCCGCCTTCGACTCGCGCGGCGTTGGCGGCGCGATCCTGTGCCTCTCGCGTCCCCCGTCCGCCACTGGACGACCTTCGACCATTCACAATTCCGTAGAGACTAGCGTCTTATCCATCAGACAAGGTTCCTTTGCTGCGCGCCGTCGCAGCTCCTGGCCGGACAGCAAATACTGCGGACGAAGACTATTTCAAGGCTCGCCAACCTGCTCACCGTTGAAGACAGGCGATCTACGACACGCCGGCTTCTAGGCTCGACGTGGCCGGCCGTTCATGACGTTGTGTATGTCGTTCGTCTAACGATTTCTGGTATCCGAGTGCTGACACCGTGCGCAGCTAGCGCTCAAATTCTGGCGCGACGTTCCCCGATGTCGTGGAGCGTGGGCCGAGTGATCATCGGCGGCATGTCAGACTCTTTCCCATCGTATGACCGTACGCGTTCCTTCCGCAATGCCACTCTGCGCTGACTCTATCCGCAGGCGGGTACAGTACCATCTCAGTCCTCGACGCCGCCGCGACACTCACCTTGGAATAGACCGCGTGCGTCTGCGCTGGAGTACTCAGCTGTGCGCTCTAGTAGAGCATAACCACCGCCACCGCCGCGCGCGTATCCCGCGTCATTACCTAGGCAGTCGAAGAGGCACAACTGCTGGTTCTCAGCGCGTCGAACTCGACCAGCATCACGCTCGCGAACATGCTCATTGCGCCCAAAAGTAGCGACGTCCTCATACTCGACGCTGCGCTCGGCGATCCTACCGACCCGCGCGCGAGTACTGGGCGGCCGCTCATCGTCAGGGTCGTCTATATCGTGGCCAATGCTCCGCGATGCTGCGGTGGTCGACCGGCGGGTTACGTGCAAACAAGGTACGCACGATCTCATGCCGAAATTGTGCTCGTTACTGACGCTGATCTCTCCCAGCAAGGTCGCCCTCGGCCTCTCCACGTGTGACGCGCACGCCGTCGATGCAACCTTCGTCACCGGCATACTACCCGCGCAGGACATCTTCGAGACGCGTCCGTCAACGTTGACGAACGAGGCTGCGCGCGAGGCGCGCGCGTCGACGCAACGCGCGTGTGGCGACCTTCAACGACGCCCGACGCATGCTGAATGGCGGAGTGTGGCTGCAGAGGGGGCGATCAAGCCGCGGATGCGAGGCTCACATAGGGATCGACAGCATGCATGTCCGAATAGCGGTACACCGTGAATATAAATCCTATGCTCCTGGCCTTGAACTGCAAGCTTTCGGGCGAGGGGTGTAATGATACATCGCGTAAGCTCATCGAGACCACGTCCATGCCACTGTGTACTATTTCGAGTGAGATGCAAAGGGTCCATACCACGTCGAAGTCGCAAGACCGTGTGGGCGCAGGTTTCGAACACAGTAATCAAAGTCATACGTGCATTCCAGAACTCAGGTAGTCAAGCTCCTTAGTTGGTTCGTCATGTCAGCGTCGGATCCAGTGTATAACCCAGACAAAAACTACGCACCTCTACAGTATCAGGAGCTCATCGTCTCCCGCCTGCTGTCCACCTCCACAACTCCGCTTGACCATCTTAATCGCTCTACTCGTGTGCCTCCGTGCCGTCTGCATCAGCCTCTCCTTCTTCTGTGCTTGTATGCAGGTCTGAAATTGCCTCCTCCTGATCTCCTGGTGCTCCGAACGTCTCCTCCAGCGATCGCGCTTTTGCTGCGGCTCGCTCCTTGCGCAAGGTGGGGAGTCGCTCAAGATAGTCATCCATATCCTCGTCGATGAACAGCGAGATGTATTCAGCATATTCGTTGTCATTGAGAGTCGGCGGGGTGTCGTCAACGGTAACCAGTGAACGGTCGGCAAGAAAGGAGAGGAGGTGGTTGCTGTCGATGTATGCTATCTCGTCCCAAACAGTGTCTGTCTCCTCGCAAAGCCGCAGCCGCAGGACCCGTCGGTCGAGAGCCCAAGTGAGCTGCTCGCGGCGAAGCACCGAGCGCACGAGCGCCCGCATCCCCGCTTCGTCCACCGCATTTCCTTCCCGGACCCAGAACCGGAGCTCCTCAAAGTGCGCGTAGTCCGTGGCTTCTCGGAAGCCATCAAAGGAGGGAGGATGTCCATCTTCGGCGGCCGCGAAGCTCGCAGTCAGACTGATCGTGCTGACATAAGCAGGTGCATCGCGTGCGCGAGTGGGTGTGGCGCGCGCACGCTCCACCCACATATTGGCCACTGAGAGCTCATCATCGTCTAAGGTGTCCGTTGGTGAGAACACCAGAACCACTTTGTCTGCCAAGGTCATGCATTGAGCATTTCCGGCACACAACTGAATGAGCATGTGCGCACCTGGGGCTTGGCTATCGAGAGCCTCACCTCCCGAGTTGTTCAACTCCATGCAAGCTTGCTTGAAGCCGCTGGGTACCGATGCGAGCAAGGCGTCGAGGAGCGCGCTCCACTGGGGATCCTCTGCGGCAAGGCCCAGTCGAGGCGCAGCTGCTAGAACGTCCAAGGCAAGCTTTGCCTGAGCCGAGATCGACATTTCTGCGCACTCCGCGATCTGGCACCGCCAAAGTGCTGTGGGTACCTTCCGTGGGATCCTTTGAGCTCGCATGATTGGAGAGGGGTCGAGGAATTTGAGTTCGGAGAAGACGCACTGTTGCAGGGCGGGAAAGCTGTCGACGAGCCGTGCGAGCTCGGTAGTGCTCTTGAGCTCGGAGCCGCTGATCTGGATAGTGGAAAGTCGAAGGTTGTAGAAGGATGGAGGAACACGGGGAAGAGCTGCAAACGGCGGCCATCGTACTGATACTGAAAGCTGGGAGGCGTGAGTCTCTCTCTTGACATAGCACCAGAATTCTGTCTGCGGAAGGTGCGCCATTAACAAATGTAGGTGATGAAGCCATGGCTGCGGGAGAGGAGGAAAGTAGTGCCTGGCTCGTATGTATTTCATGGCTCCGTTGAGGGACGAGTTGTTGAATTGAGGGCTGTATACGATCATCAGGAATCTCACAGGCGCTCTGAGACCGTCTGTAGCGTCTGTGCCAGACGGTTCCAGACACACAGCGTTCAGTAGACGGCCTGGAGCCAGGCATGTACCTTAGAGCCAGCGACGTGCGCTGGAAGCGGAAATAGCAGGATCCAGCCGCCAGATACCAGGCATATGGGATAACACCAGTGAATGCCGCATGTCCAGCGGCCAGGACATATCTTTGCACTCTCCAGATCATGCAGATAATGCGAATGAATCACGATGTATTCGATTAAGACAGGTGTAGGATTATTCTGGTGCGAAGTACTATGGTAGTAGGGCGAGGAGAAAGGGATAGCATGGGGAAAAGGGGGATTGCATAAGAGCCCCGGGCGCCGCAGGGCGGGACATGGAGGGAAAGCGTCGTACCAGCTCAATTGATGTCATCATACAGCTCCTCGTCATCAGACAACACCATCTCGCGCTCTATCTCGTTGAGTTCTTCCGACCCCGTACCGGATAGGACTCCTCGAGGCGAAGATGTCGCTCCGTCGATGACTTGAGCCCACTTGCTGTCCGAGAGCGTGGTCGTGTAGGGCAAGTGTTGCGCAGTGACAGAGCCCCACATCGATTCAGAGAAAGTCTTGACCTTCTTGGCCTCGACTTGAAGAGCGGCGGTAATGTTGCGACCAGCCTGAGACCTGTTGGCCTGCGACTTCTTTATCAAGGCTGCGCGATCGTCCTCCGAGAGCTTGCGGCCTGACTTCCACATCAAGAAGGCCCGCTCGACCTGGTAGTCCAATCAGTACATATTTGCCGAGAACCTCAAAGCGTACGCACCGCCGCTGCGCAGAGTGCGAGAGCTCCCGCAGGTGGTCCAAACTCAAACTCACGGCCTGAGACGAGCGAAAGATGGGCAGCGAACGCCTGCAGCACAACATCTGCGCGGTACGCGCCCCTGCGAGCCTACGATAACATTCTTGTAATGAGGGGCGTCGGTGCCGGAAAGTAAAGCTTGGCGCACCTCTTCATCGAAGTAAAGACACCGCGGGTTCTTGTCCGAACAGTACTTAGTGTAGTACGCTTTGCGCTGTTCTTCGGTGCGATGATCGCTGGAGTCGAGATAGTTGCCGACAGCCTTGATGGCAGCTTTTCCGATCTTGCTGCGCCAGTCGAACGCGCGTTGAGCGACCTGTCATACGACATGCGCGTCGTGGGGCAACCGTAAGTCGCTGGATGGAGATGCATGCCTAAACAGGAAAGCGCTACTCACGACCTCACGAGCCTTGCGCAGCTTGTCTTTGTCGTCGAGCACCTCTCCATACGCGTCGTGCCAGAGTGTCTGCAGCACAGCGTCTTCTTCCTTCAATGAGTTCGCATCCCAGGGGTTCTTGAGAGATCCAACGTAGGCGAGGAAGCGGGGGACAATCACGGAGGTCCAGATTGCTTCCGTGTCGTCCTGGTCCGTAGGAATCGGGACTTGGGAGGTGCGTGTGGCACGCTTTCTGCCCTTGGTGCCGCCGACTGATGTGTCTTCGCCTGAGTGCTTAGGTTCTGGCTCAGTCTTGAGCTCGATACCAACCTGCGTCTGCAGATCGGCGATCAGTATATGTTTGCAGTGAGAAATGGTGCGAGCAAAGCCATACTTCTTCCGTACGCCTCGGTCGAGCGTTCGCTGTTTGCGACGTGGATGATTTGCCTTTGAAGGCCATTGGTTCATCCTGTTGACTACCAGCATCGATCCTAGTCCCGCCTCCACTTCCTCTGGCGGACAGGAGGGAGACAGACCTCGTTGACGTCGTCGGCCTGTTTACGACAGGGGCGGTGTAACGCTTCGGAGTCGCAGCCGCTTGGGAGAGGCGGGGCAACGCGCTCTCATGCATCTGCTTGGAGTGCAGCGAGGGGCTCATGGAAGGGCTCGCGACTTGCTTCTGCCAATCGAGAGCGAGCCGGCTGGGTACATTCGTTCTAGCCCTCTTTGCGACAGGTCTGACAGGGCTTATGCCCGCATTCAGCGCTACATCAGCGTGTATCAACGAAAGCAGCGCGTACGTGGTTATATCACTGGTGAAGCCATCCACCATCACGTCGGAGTTATCTTCAGCTGCCATATCGTCGTCGGCGTGGTCCTCTGAAGCCCTGCGCTTCCCATCCCGCTTCGTCATGTTGGTCTGCGCATGTTGACGAGAGGGTATGTGGCCAACCGCTTGAGCGTCGTCATCGGAAGGTATCTCGTCACCAAAAGGCTCGAAGTTGCCAAACTCCCGCGGTGTAAAGAACCTTAAGTTACCGCTCTCATCAGTGACACCCACTTGACCGTGAGCCTGCATGGCATGTGAGCGATGTTTTGATAATCATATGCAACAATGACTTACACGACGCAGCGGGGCAGGTCCTTCATGGGCTTCATCTTCCATATCTTCGTCGACGTCCTGCAGTTCCTCAGTCTTCTCACGAGCGGCATCCTCGGCCTGAGTAGCTGCGCTCGATGGTTCTATGGGATGTAAGACTTCACTTGCGTCTGTATACGTGTCAAAGAATTTACTTACCAATCTGCGAAGGATCCTGGCTTCCAGATGACTTGTGACGATGCTCGGAGAGTGTCGAGACCGGATGTTGAGGTACGCCGTCTTGTTTCATCTTGGCCTCCAAGGCAGAATAGAGGGTTAACACTTGCTCCTTCGTCAGCCCGGCCATGAGCGAGTCCACGTCACCAGGAGCCGAGGTGGCCTTGCTTTTGGACGTGCCGCGGCGTCGAGCACCCTGTTTGGCGAGTGGAACTTCGTTGTCCGAGTTCTCAAGGTCAACTCGACCGGGATGCTTGCCTGCGTTGCTCGCTCGGGTCTTCATGCGCCCCGGTAAGTTGCTAGTCTCGTCAGCCGGCGGTGTCGAAGACTTCTGGGATGTGGGTTTGGCTGGAGGCATAGGCTGCGAGACCGTGTGGTAGTGGAGGGCGGAGGAAAGTGTCGACGAGGAGAAGGTTGAAGTTGGTAACCAGCTGGGGTTGCTGCAGAGCCGAACCTTTCACAGGGACGTGACTTCTTCACGAGCCGTGCGCGGATGCCGGCGCTAATACTAAGGTCCGTGGCACTTGTCTTCACACTTCTCAGTCTTGCTAAGGCTTAAGGGCGGTCTACCAGCTTTGCAGCGCATTTTTCTCTTCCTATCCACCCTTTCTTGACCCTCACGTATGCCTCGACGGCCAACCTTCAATCCATATCGCTTTTTCTGTGATCATTGTCCGTTTCGAACGACATGTCAAGGTGCCTTGAAGCGACATGTTCGGATTGCTCACCGTGCACATGAATACATCGTTCCTCCACCGAACCACGCTCCTGTCGATGCCGACCTGGCCCCCAATCTCACCGACGACCATGGCGCCCACTTCGGCTCTTTCTCAGACAGTACTGCGGCAGGAAACGATGCTCCAAATGCGAACGCCGAGGATGAAGGACCCAGCATAAGCTACAAAGTTTCCCACCAGGAGCTGAATGGTAGGCATAGAAACTTTTGAGCTGCAATCCGGAGCTCCATCTCTTTCATTTGCAGGTGTCCCATGCAATGAAGACGGTGTTTCTCTTGCTCCAGGCTCCGTACCTTCTCCACGGACATCAGAGTCCGGCTGGCTTCCGTTTCGTCATCGCGCCGAGTTCGAGCTCGCAGAATGGGCCTATAAGCAAGAACAGCTCTCTGCCAATGGCGTGAACACATTGCTCGAGATTATTGGAGCTCTACTGGTCCCGCACGGCGATACTCCACCATTCGCATCAGCGGCAGATCTCCATGCGACTATTGACGCAATTCGCGCTGGTGACATCGCGTGGCAGTCGTTCTCAACTCGCTTTATAGGAGAGCTACCTCCCGGAACCCCTCCGAGCTGGATGACCGCCAAGTACGAAGTACATTTCCGGGACCCACATGAAGTCGTCCGCCAGCTTCTCGATAACCCTTCCTTTGCCTCCGGTTTCGACCCCGCTCCACACCGCGACTTCGACGAGCACGAGGAGCGCGTTTACTCGGACTTCATGTCAGCAAACTGGGCGTGGAGACAAGCCGACGAACTGGCCAAGGATGCGACCAACAAAGGTGCTATGGTCGTCCCTATCATCTTAGGAAGTGACAAGACCACCGTCTCAGTTGCGACGGGGCAGAACGACTTCTACCCGTTGTACCTGTCGGTTGGTAACATCTCCAATGCCCTTCGACGGTCACATCAGGGTGCCGTCGTCCTCATCGGTTTCCTTGCAATCCCGAAAGGTATGCTTGACGTCTCCCGACCTCTGTCTACCACCGCACATCCTGCTAACTGATACTTCATGCTACCAGGTGAACGAAAGTACGATAATAACGCCGCGTTCGCGTCTTTTCGGCGCCAGCTATTTCATCGTTCGCTATCATTCATCCTACAAAGCCTTCGCACTGGCGCGACCGAACCTCAAATTCTGCGCTGTCCGGACGGACACTTCCGCCGGGCTTTGTATTGCCTTGGGCCATACATTGCGGATTATCCTGAGCAAGTGCTCTTGACGGGTATTGTACAAGGATGGTGCCCTAAGTTCGTCCTGCCTCTCGTTCTATAAATGTGTATCACGCTCATATAGCCTCACGCAGATGTCTTGCGAGCAAAAAGGACCTTGATAGTGGCGATTCACCCTGCCGAACTCGGGGACTTGACGATTTACTTGTTCGAACGCTCAGTTCAGCAGCGCTTTATGAAGAATTCGGGATTCATGGCGACACAGTTGTGAGTGCTGGCCCTGTTAAGTATCGGTGATTCTCTGCCACTGACCGCCGATCTCATCAGCCTTTTACCAACGATTTCCCCCGTGCTGATATCCACGAGATGCTATCGCCTGATCTCCTCCACCAGGTCATCAAAGGGACATTCAAGGACCACCTCGTGGCATGGGTCGGCGAGTATATCAAGATAGCTCATCGAGGATCTGAGGCAGCAATGAACGCCGTCTTAGATGAGATAGACCGAAGGTACGTGCTGAGCCGTTCGCTTTCGATGTCCTGGGACTGACGTCGCCAAATTGTATCCCTAGAATCGCTGCTACTCCGCCATTCCCTGGTCTGCGTCACTTCCATGACGGCCGACGATTCAAGCAGTGGACCGGCGACGACTCGAAGGCCCTCATGAAGGTGTATCTTCCAGCGATCGCTGGGCTGGTCCCTGACGAGGTCGTCAAGACGGTGGCAGCACTCCTAGACTTCTGTTACCTTGTACGGCGATCTGTCATTACTCAAGAAACCCTGCGACAGATCGACGAAGCCCTGGAGCGATTTCATCGTCATCGGCAAATCTTTGTAACCTCCGGAGTTCGCACCAGCTTCTCATTGCCCCGCCAGCACTCTCTCAAGCACTACCATCATCTGATCGAGGAATATGGCGCTCCGAATGGCCTCTGCTCCAGCATCACTGAGTCGAAGCACATCAAGGCTGTCAAAGAGCCATGGCGGCGGTCCAACCGCTATAATGCCCTTCGCCAAATGCTCGTGACGAACCAGCGACTTGACAAACTGGCGGCAGCCCGTGCGGACTTTAAGGAGCGCGGGATGATGCACGGAGATGTTCTTTCAGACGCCCTGGCGGCCCGCTTACAGGTTCTGTCGGAAAGCCTCGAGCCGCCTACCACTTCCCAAGCTGCCGTCGCCATTCACTCCCACCGACCTGGAGCAACTGATCGCATCTCCGTCCCTGATGCGGCCCTGTCTAACACGACCTCAAGTTCGTCTACCTCTCCAACTACCGCCGACGATGTGGAGGTAATCGAAGGTCCACGGGTTATAGGAACAGTAGATATGGCACAGACCCCTCGTGAGTGCCGCGCCATAGCTCGTACGCGCCATACTGACCGATTGTTAGAACGGGCACCGTATCCAAGGTCACTCAAAGCTCTCGGTGACCATGTCGGATGCCCCGGCTTCATCGGATTGGTCCGCCAGTTTCTCGCCGATCAGGATGTCGTATCACAGCTCGAGACAAGTGAGCATGAAGCTCACGAGGAAGACTCCCTTCCGGATGTCGATCCCGACACAGACGTCTACTCCTACCATTCGGCCCGTGCAACATTCTATAGTCCGAGCGACCCGAGTGGCATCGGCGGCATGAGAGCCGAATACATCCGATCTGTGCCTTCATGGCGAGGCGAAGAACGCCGCGACTGCGCATTTGCGGTCAAAAACCCTTCCCTCTCGGGAATGCCCGGGCTTCATGTCGTGCGTATCAAGCTTCTCTTTTCGTTCGCTCACAGCGCGAAGAAATTCCCCTGCGCTCTGGTAGAGTGGTTCTCGCTGGTTGGCGACAGCCGGGACGAGGCGACTGGCCTTTGGGTGGTAGAGCCGGATCTTCTCAGAGATGGTCGGCGTGAAATATCCATAATCCACCTCGATTCCGTCGTCCGCAGCGCACATTTGATTCCTGTTTTTGGTCCAGAATATCTTCCTCCCCATTTCCCTTTTTCGCGCTCCCTGGATAGTTTTCGTGCATATTATGTTAACCAGTACGCTGATCATCATGCGCACGAACTGCTCTATGTACATGAGTCTTAGCATACATGATAAGGATGATGCCTCGAGTCGGGCAGCTGATGTGCGAGAGTTCGTGTGTTCTGGAAGCCAGTATGTCGATCTGTAACGTTCTTCCCGGGCTGCGACTTTCTGTGAGTCCTGGAGAGTCTGGGGCCAGAGCCCAGTATGCTCAGACGCTTCAGCAGTTCCAGAGCCGATGGTAAAGTGCTGATGATACCTTCAATGAAGGATAGGTCAGATGCATCTCTTAATGTTATGTCTTCAAAGAGGGCAGGCCGGATGCACTCCGACCAGTACCTGCACACGAGACTTGACGCAACAAGACCTTGTTTCCAGCTCCGATATTCTATGAGGTTATCCCACGCAAGAATCGCAAAATTGCTGAGGACCTTTGCGATGACCTCAGACGGGAGGTCGGCTCCTGTCACTGGCGGCATGCCGGACGGGAGCAGTGAGGTTGGCGACGTCTGTGCGAGGACGATGTGGGAGCGATGGTGGTGGTAGTGGACGAGTGCAAGACCGACGAGCCGCGCCTCATCCGCACGTCCTCGGATTCCTAGTACAGCGTGCGACGTCTGCGCAGCCCCCGGGCCGACTTCTCTGCCTCGTGCACGGAAGGCGTCTGGACGCCCTGGGGAGCGCCGCCTGCGTCGCGCGCGCCCGAGGCACATGGAGAACGCAGACTCGCCCATACATAGCATATAATCGTCCCCGTTGTAAGGACCTCCCATAGTCATTCAGTATTCGCCCCGCATGCAGACACAGCAGTTCTAGCAAAAACCATCAAGCAATCATATATCCACCTCTAGTTATGTACGGAGCCGCGGATATGCAAGCGAGCGTCGCTACATTATTTGCGCCTCGGCTGTGTAGCTCGACGCCTGCGAAAATGCTTGCGCTCTGCTCTGGCAGGACGTACCCTGAGGCGGGAGCCCGCTGTGTCGATGCGCGCGTTCACCGCCAGCGCGGTGCAAGGCGGTGATCCGCACTGGGAAGTATGCCGCGCAGGCTGCCAGTAGCGAGACTTGCGAAGTGGGAACTAGAAACGCACGGCAATGGACTCCTTCTCCGCGAGACCGGAGCATGCACACCTGGTGGACCGGTTGTGTCCGCTGTAGGCGATCATCGCAGTAGCATAATGGCGTACGACGCCGCGTCCTTGAAGATCGGCATGACGAGGTCTGCGATGCGAGTCAGCTAAATGTATGGCAAATGAAGTGCTGCATATACAGAGCATATTGCTGCCAGTGCTGAGCAAGACTTCGAGGCTGGTGTTCGTCGCGAACAAGCCTAAAGTCAGCCGTCAGCACCTGGACGCTATAGCTGCGACCGCACACGCACCGTGAATCTCGCCCTTTTTAGAGATGTCAGGCCCTGCAACAGTTGTCAATGTCCTGTCGCGCGAGGGAGGGTGGTACATACCCACATACACGCGGCGACAGCGGGTACCACGGCACCGTCTGGCTCGACGCCGCTGCCATGCGCTCGTACTCGGCACACCGCAGCCCCCGCGAGTGTATCCAGAATCCAACTATCTCCACGGGCGATCGCCATGGAGAGGTCCAAAGCCCTAGTGCTGAACGGCTGCTCCGACCCTGCGCGCGTCGCGTACGCATCGACGATTGCTGCCTTGGAGCCGTGCATCATGGCGTTATCGCCGCCCATCTCGAGCGCCACGACCGCACGCGCGAGCGGCACTGGCTTGCGTGCGGCGTGTACAGCAGCTTGAAGGGCTGGTGCACCACGGGAGTATCGTTCGCGGCCAAGGACGCGCCGCTCGGCGATGTGTGTCCGGACATTGGGGCCGAACGGGCTGCAGCAATTCGCGTATGGGCCTGCTGCGGAGTGATGGTCGTACACAGTTTGGCCATGAAGGCAGCTTTGGCCCGACTCGCGCTGATGTAAATCGCATCTGCAGAAAGGTTGGATGATGGCGGGACGCGGGAACGAAGGCGAGGCGCACCTTGGCATCTCCCGTGAGCATTTGCCGTGCAGTTCATCGCCTCACATTCGATCTGGCTGAGACTATGGCGGCAGACATCGCCCTGAGGAGACGAGCGCTGGATCGGTCGCTCGCGGTCAGCACGCAGGTTCGCCCGCTTTTGGCAAGGAACCCACGAGGTTCCATAGAAGTCGAGCTTGTCGCGGACAGTTGTGCGCATGACGCTCAGGATTTTGAGACTGAGGAGCCGCTGATACGAAGTCTGCGATAGTCCGCGCGCGTGTCAGTCAAGTCGAGAAGGGCGAACGTCGCGCCGTGGATGATTCCGCACCTGTCGCAATGTCGACGATCTCGCTAGCGCTCTAGAAGCTCCGCGCGTCGCGGGTTGGACGCTCTGCAGCACGATGGCGTCCTGCGAGCCAAAACACGCGCCACGCTGGGCGCACGCTCAGCCTGCCGCCGACGTTGGCAGCGTCGTTCCCGGGAAAGAAGGCGCGGCGCGGCGCGCGTAGTTGACGGTGGTCAAGGCCTATCGCGCTGTGTCGCCTCGCCGCAGTTGAGGCTCGTCGTGCGACTCTGGCAGTCTATACGCGGGAGACGTCGACGGCGGCATGCCTGTGGCATCGTCGTTCCGCAGCGGATTGGGTGCTGATATAGGCGGCGTGGAGGGGTGTTCACCACCTGATGGGTGCCTCGAGAGGCCGACAGGCCGCGCTGATAGCCTTGGGTTTGGTCCACCGATGTTGGAACGACTTTTCAGAGCCTTCGAGCGCGCGGTGCGCTCGGCGAGGGAGGGAAATTCTGGCGGTCTGCGGCATCTCGGTGCTGGTGAATGGCGCGCGGAGGACTGCAACGATATGGCGTTCATGAGTCTCATATAGCTCAAGGGGACAGCCTACACGCACCAGGTTAAATCTAATGCCCACGCTCAGCCTTGAAGCGCGGCATCATCCTCTACCGCAGGCTGTGTACGATTCACAGCGATGTTTTCGGTTGGCCGTCGCCAGGACGTGGGACGCGCGGGCTATCGGCGCATTTGACATCCGCAAGGGAGATGAGACGCAATTGACATCGCTCACGCCGCCCACGCTGGGGTGGAGGCGCGCCCTGGCAGTACGACGTGCTCCTGGGTTCATCCTTCGCGGGCAGGGTCGACGTTCCGCGACGGACATGCGCCTGGAGAGCTGCGCGCCAAGCACCTGGGAAGCCAGTCAGAAGCGCGAAATTAAGCAAAGCGAATGTCCACGCACCCCGCTCTCCCTGAATCGCGGTAACAGGCCCGTCCACAGCGCGCGTCCTGGGGCAAAGATGCTGCCGGTAACACGCCGTGTACCTTACCGTCCGTCGTGCGCCTTAATATAGCACGGCAGACACGCGGTATACGCGTCCGCGGCGCTGGAGGTGTTGCTGCAGGGGTCTGGCGGTACGCCTGCTTCGCTGAGAGTATTTCTCCGAGGACGGACACGTCGCGTAGGGCTCGCAGACGAGGGGAGTGACACCGTCTTGCTGGTAATTTGATCTTCGCGGTGCACGCAGATTGCTGGGGTGGTCGGATGGATGGGGTAGAGGGAGCCAAGAGGGAGGAGACGCACCTTATATGCAGCAGCCGCAGCGGAGAAGTATACGCTTTGCCGTTGCTTTGCGGGGCTCTAAGCCGGTCTGAGCAAAACGACAGAGGAGGCAAAGAGGCGAGGCTCACCGTACACAGTCTTGACAACGGCGTAGGGACTGACGGGCATCGTGGTCGACTGGGTGGGGACTTGGCAGAGCGTTCGATGCAGCTCGACGTCACGCGTCAATCACGCGCCGCCGCGCGCGCTCTGCCCACGTGGAACGCGCGCCGCGCGAGCAATATAAAGGACGCCCGGGCGCGCCTTCGGGTTGTACTCGTCCCGCAGCACATCCGCCATCCTCCGCGCGACATACCTCAGCCCGTCATACATTCTGTCCCCCTAGTGTGCTCACTGGTCACACGGTCACCCGCCCTTCCTGGCGTTGCGCCACGTCACGCCCTCCGTGACCACAAGGCGTCGAGACGCGTCGTCGTGTTCGACACCGGCGTCGACTTGCGGCCCCTCGATTGCCCTGCCCGATCACTCCCTGGGCTTCTGGTGAGTCTAGCCTTCCTTCGCTGTGCGACCTGTCTGATCTTCCCTCGCTTTGGTCCTAGTGCGCCGCAAAGCGTACGACCGCGGCTACCCCAGGCGTACCAGGTGCGTTATGTCTCGCGCCCTCGTTCGACTCTCTCGCCAACACGACCCTCCTGCAAGCAGAGCGCGCCACGAAAAGCAACGTCCCATCTAGCTGGCGCAGCTCTCCCCGTTTGCGGTCTCTACCCGGCATGCCAGCCCGTCCGAGAAGGCGCAAGCCTGCGCAGCGACGATTCCAACGCAGCAATCACGCTCATTGGACCGTGTCGGACCTCCATCCTACATGCTCGCCCGAGAGCACCCCGCCACCGTGCTTTCTGAAGATGCACAACCATAGACCCAATCCCAGGACACAGCTTGTCTACTAGTCGGTAGGGGGCCAGGACGGTATATACACCGTTACTCTCACTCTCTCTTTGCGTGGTGCTAATTGTCTTTGTAGGTTCTGCGCTTGGTACCCCAGATCGGACTCTCGCGGGAGGTCTATTCTGGCTGCAGAAGAGAGCCAGAGCTCACCATGACGCGGGCTTGTGTCCGCGCCCCGACGCCTGTACACATGCCAATGATAGCCTGTGATCAACGTAGGCCGCACCCTGGACGCTCTCCCGCCCCCGTACAATGTCGATGGCGACTCCGAACGTGCACCGATGGCCTCGCTCGACGCCGTAGCAGCCTCGCGACACCTCGCGGTGTCCCTCAGTAGCGGCGGTAACGGACAAGCGAAGGGATATAGTGCGTGCCAGACGTTTTCGTTCAGTCGCGCGCGAATTGCTGACCGCGTAGACTGCGTAGACGTGTGTTGTATGCCGGTCCTCGCAAGCTGATTTGCTGCGGAACGGCGCACATAGCATCCTCGAGGCCCCAGAACCAGCCTTTTACCTCCAACAGCAAGCCAACCCTGATCCCAGTCGGTCGCGCGAAGCTCGATCGACTGACCGCCCAAGTAGCAGCCTGGCAACAGCAGCTGAATGTGCACCCGCCCGCCAGCATGCCATTCCTGGCGGAACGGCGAAGGCACGTCCACAACATCGCCGATGTCGACCGCCGCCAGGCGATCTGCCCCAGGACTCCAGCCTCAGCTGCGTCGACGCCAGTCAGGGCGCCGCGCATCCCGCGCCCGCCGGCCCGCTCGCCTGGCCCCGCCACCACCCATCTTCTGTACATCCATCAGGCGTGCGAACTGCGGCGGCCGTCCGAGTCCTCGAGAACAGACCGATGTCTCGGCGGATGTCCTCCGCACACTTCTCGCTGGGCATCGCCCTGCTTTTGAGGCGGCGATTCACCTCGCGCGGGCTTGACCGTGCCTCGACGACATGCCCTTGCCGCTGCATGCCCACATTTCGACCGCTTCATGACGTCCTTGGCAGCGTCCCCACCGCGCCGCCCAGACCGCTGCTCAACGGCACCGGCGTCGCTGGCCCATCCCCGCCACTCGAACTTGGATCGGCACGCTGCATAAAATTGGATGGACGGTGCGGAGTGGTGTGGAGACGAGGATGTGGAGATGGCGCTGAGCTGGACGTGGGAGCTCTGGTACGCAAACTCTGGCATTCACTTTCTGCTCGTGCTCACGCTTCTCGCAGGCGACCGCGACGACTTGCACGTCGAGTATATGCGCGAGTTGAAGACGGGCGTCGGCTGGATCAATCGCCCGCAGCTATCGCCCATCGTTGGTCCTGCCG
>BPQB01000144.1:0-41903 GCA_019973155.2 Phanerochaete sordida | reverse complement strand
TTTTTTTTTTTTTTGGACTCCTTGCTTTACGTCCTCGAGGGCATGGCCCTATGGTGGACGATTAGGCTACTGTAGTTACATGTCCGTAGGAATACAAAATGCGCTCGGGTTTTCGTGAGACACTTGCCATGCCCGAAGGCGCAGGCGACTGTGGAAAGGAAGAGAGAAGGAGGTAAGCAGAGAGAAAGGCAGACCTCAGGACTAGTCCTCAGTTGGGAGTCGGCGATTTAACGCAAGACGCTAGGTTCTAAACCTATCGCGCATTTGGTGGACAGTGGTCCCCTGGGCTAAGCCTCTTGCCGCGGAGGGGTACACGAAGCGGTTCCCCACTTCGTGTCGGAACTCCCCTAACGTCTCTCTCAGCAGGAGGGGCCCTGGGCTGTACATGACGCGACGAAATTCGGAGCAGGCGAGTAGCTGAACAGCTCTGGCAGTGGGCCAGTACGATGCCCGGTAGATTATGCTCAGCAGCAGCCTATATCTATCACTCGATAGTGCATCAGCTACGTTCAACGACGAGGTACGGGACGCGCCTTATCCGCCTCGTGGGTCGGTTCCTTGGGCAGGCGCAGGTCGCCCAGGGTGCGCTTGAAGCGGCCCGTGTCATGGATGTACTGCAGCAACGGTCGGAGTAGCTTGCGGTCGGATAGCAGTGCATGGAGGCCGCGTGTGCTTGGTCCGCCCTCGAATAGAAGGCGCAGGCGCGCCCGCTCATAGGCAGGGCAGAAGAGAAGGAAATGGTCCACGGACTCCGGGGCTTCCTCGCAGGCAGGGCATAGCGGGGAGTCAACACAGTTGATGCGATGCAGGTGCTTATTGAGAGCGATATGACCGGTGCGCAACTGGAAGAGAATCGAGGCATGTCGCCGAGGGATGGAGGCGATTGTCGATAGCCATGCTTTGGATGGGAGGGAGGTCGCGACGCACTTGTTGAGGTCGATCTGCGCGTTCACGAGGTCCTTGCCGTTTGCCCAGCACGACGCCTGCAGCGTGTGCCCGTCGTTGCTCATGAACGCGCTCGGGCAGCTCAGAGGCGCGGTAGTCGGCGGACACACCCGGGAGCGCAAGCGCGACGGCGAGGGCGATGAGCGCGGAGCTGGGATGCATGATGTGGTGTACGAAAGCGGGGGATAGGCTGTGGATAGGCTGGGATGCGAGAGGGCTCGATGGCGGGCAGAGGGCGCGCCCCAAGGCTTTATGGGGCGGCTGGCACCGTAGTATCCTTCGCGTCCGAAGCCTTGCCAAGGTTCCGATCTGCAGATCAAGCTCCTATCTTGAGAGTAGAGTGCTACTTCCACTCTGCTACAGGAGACGCGTCGCGGTCGAGTTCGGCGTCGACTATGGGCTGGCTGTACACCGTGACCGTCTCCCGACCCAGCACAGGTCGCGCAGCGACAGATCTCGTGCGAAGGAGGCGCGGCTCGTATATCTACAATGTTACCAGGGGGGCAACGTTACGTACACTGTTCCGATGGACCACAGATGTTAGCTCGGGACGTCGGACAGAAGCACGAGAAGCACTAGCCGTCTCTCGGATGCGCGCGTGGCGGCGTCAAGGTTCGCGAAAACACTTCCGGTGCGTTCTCGATATTTTCCGAAATATCCCGGAGGAAGGCTGACCAGCGTATTCTGTTCGCAATTGGTGGTAGACCAGATTTCCGAGCTCGTCGTACCCGAAGATAATTAATGTCGGCATATTCTGGTGCTTGCTACGCGCGTTCGGCCTCGAAGCGATGGGGCCCGCGATGGCTGCGGAGGGCAACGACGTGCGAGCTCTAGGCTTGTTGATTGCCGATTGCTTTGTGGCGCAGTGATCTTACAAGTGCGCGTGACGATTGGGCAGCGATCGTCGATCGATCCAACCCCTCGTCGCTCTCTTCGTTCGAGAAGGCCGAGACGCTCCCGCGTCAGCTACTTGATGCAGATGTTTGATTGGGCCGATTATTGCAGTCAAAGTGCGCCCGTTCTCTCGACTTACTTAACATCCGTGGCTGGAACGAAGCCTGTCCCAAGCGAGTTCAACCTCGCGCTCGGAACGTTCTCTGGGACGGACCGCACGAGTTTGTCGCGGATGCACTCCCAGACATATAGGTGCAAGCCTAGCACATAACAGGCTAACCAGTACAGTACTGACCTCCCCCTCCCCTTCACCCTTCAAAGACGGAAAAGTCGCACTGTATGCCAGCCTCAAAGCAACAGAAATTTATATCCCCATGCCTGGAGCAGTTGTAGTCGGGATACAGCTCTCGCATCATCAGTTGTGCGATCCGCGCTCATCAAAAAGCGCTTTCTCTGCAGAGGCCATGTAGGGACGCGCTAGGACGCGCTAAGGAGGTGAAGCGGGAGCCCGCCGCCTGCCCTAAAGCTGTCACGTGCTCTGAGCCAAGGCGCGTCGCTCGGTCGACGGTCAGCCGCGCTCCTCTGTCACTCCTTTTATCGTCCATCTCCTCTCAATATCCACGCGCGACGTATTGGAAGCACACACACGGAGTGCTTGCTGCAGGATACTGAACTCGCGGCTAACAGGACGTCATTTCCTCAAGCTTTCTGGCACACCGTGACGTCGGCAACATCGCCGCGTACCTGCGCGTACAACGCCCGCGACACCGGAGATCACGGCTCTGGCAGCTGCTTCACATCAAAGAGGCCCGTATGGCCTGCCCGTATGGCGGCCGAAGTTGCAGGAATGGTATAGTAGGAAGCTGTAGATGAGGATGCGAAGTGCTCGAGCGGTCGAAGCATGGCAGTACGTGGGCCCTTACGCTTTGATACTGATCACATTAGAGATGCAGATCTTTTATTGGAGAAAGCAGCCTGTAGCACGGAATAGCCTCAAAGTGCCAGCCGGCGTGGCCCTGAGCTTCGCATCACACGCTGTGGATGTCTGCGCGTGCGACCCGCTACTACGGGAGGGCGTGCTCTGTTCCAGCACAAGCATAGGTGTCAAACTCGTCCGGAGCGAGATAGCACGGAAACGTAGGCATTCTTACGGTACGTGGTTGTAGCTCGCGTCAAACCATTCTGCTATTGAATCTTGTGCTGCTGCAGGGGGTCGATCCGAGTCTATGGCTTGGAAACTGCGACCTGAGGCGCGTGCCGACGTTTGGGTTCGCAGTTCATCACCATAGGGTACCCAAAGATTCAATCAGGGCGATGAAGTGTTCTCAAAGCGCGTCAGCGTTTGCCGCGTTACTCTCCGTGATCTGGATCCTTTCCGGCCACGAATTATTGCCTCTTTTGCGACGGCATGCACGGGACACGACGCTTTTGAACACAGCTGGCCTTACCAGACCTCGCAACAACGGTATTGACTCGTCCCGTCTCTGGCTGGCACCTGCTTTTTTGGGCTGCCGGAGAGGTCCCCAGGCGCAGGGCGTCCTGCAGAGTTCTAGCGCTGCTTTTGACAGATCCCGAAGTACGCCAGACAGGCGTGTGAGAGGCGC
This sequence comes from Phanerochaete sordida, assembly GCA_019973155.2. Taxonomy (NCBI): domain Eukaryota; kingdom Fungi; phylum Basidiomycota; class Agaricomycetes; order Polyporales; family Phanerochaetaceae; genus Phanerochaete; species Phanerochaete sordida. Next base: position 38,460 of record BPQB01000144.1, on the reverse strand, counting down.
GACGGAGAGCTGATAGAAGCGTTCATTTAGGTTTCATACATAGCCCGCTCGCCGTGAAGGCCGTCGTTCTCGCCGCCCGCGGGCGTGCGTCGTTGGTGCGCTTGCAGGGCACATGAGGAGCATGCCTGCCATAATGATACACCTCCCTTACTTCGAGCTCACGTGTCACAGTGCGCCGTTCTCGTCGGGGCGTCACCCACGGCACCAGCATCCGCGCCCTCCAGGAGCCTCCGCGATACCGCAGCCGCTTGATGGTGAAGCTTGGAAGCTTGAAGACACTGCCCACTTGTCTTCCCCTTTGTCATCTCGCCAGGACGTACACCGCCAGCAGTCTGCTGCCATGAGACGAGCGGAGCGCTTGCCGCTCAGGTGAGGATCTCCACTCGAATCTCCACTCTTGGCACCGCTGATCGCTGTATAGAAGCTGTACAGAATTTGCGCACTCACCCTGAAATCGCAGAGGGCGCTTTTACAAGGCACGTTGATCGACACCGCTCGGTCCGCTGGTCAGCTGGCCGGCAACATCGCCTCTTGGTGTACCGAGCAATGACCAGCACCACCGGGGTGCGCAGTCTTCAGGGCAGGACAACGGTCTGAAAGCTCGGGGGTCTGGGATACCTTACGCCGCTGAAACAGCTTACCTAGACAGATGACTCGCTTGCCAGGGACCTGGAAGTAGCGAGACTCAGGAAACCCACCAGAGTTTACTCATTATTGGTTGGTCATTTAGCTGCGACGAACTATGATGGCCGTCGCCGCGGTCACCACAGCCTGTTTTTGGCCGTCCTCACTAAGGGGAGAAAGTGCGTCTCGGTCACCACTCTCCCGTTTTCCTTCGGCTGAGTATGCACCCGATGATGTACCACTGATATTTGATTCTGTCTAGGTCCTCTGAGGCGGACATTATGCTCGCCCTGCACGCGACGTGGGTCTTACGGCAAAGTCTTATGTAACTGCGGGCCCGCCTCTCGGCCCCACGGAATCGCGTTCGGCATGAGACAACAATCTAGCCCTAACGAGAGGACGCCGTGCACCGCAGCCGCGCTCCCTGCGGGCCTCTTGTGAGTACAGCTCCTCCCGCAGCCGCAGATGAGGCCTATATAATCTGATACACGAGAGCCGCAATGGCCTAGTCGTCCAACGTCTTTACATCAGCACGCAGTGAGGACGTCCTACGAAATGCTCTGAGCCATACTGAGCCTCTTCCTATCGGACCGCTAGAATCGCATCCATGACTTCAAGTTACCCTACCCTGGTCGGCGACATCCACCAATACCCGCCGGCGCCGTTGTCGAGCAGTCCTTTCAGAGGTGATACATGTTATTTGGTGTTTCTAGGTCTAGCGACGCTGATACTCGCTCGTTGTCGACCTAGGTGCTCACGCGGCACGGGGAGTCAATCAAAGGCCCACCCTCCCCGTCCCTGGGACGGCCGACCGCCCCGTCGACGTCGGCGAGGTTGTCACCGTGACAGACTCAACGTGCGGCTGCTCCTGCATCATCGCTTGAGAGCACGGTCATCTCGGTCCCCTAGCCTGTTCACCTCTATAACAGTACATTCCCTGCGCGGCGGTCCTTGCAAGTTCGGCACTCTGAGAATTGACGTGCTCGTGTAAAGTAGAATTCTCGTACCGCACAGCGAAGGACATGCATATTCGCTGTGCGCCCGCGTTTCTTTGTTTGGCCTGTTCTAGCGGGTTGGTCTTTCGCTGTCTACTCACCGCGACGCATCTAGCAGCAGCGTACCCCGCATTGGACCAAGCAGGCAGACCATTGTCGGCTACTGCGTATGTTCTTTGGGGCCTCTGGATCAACCTCGACGTTTTTCTCTGTCAAAGCTCAATGTGGCGGACAGCCCCGCACGAACAAAATGGGAAGGCTAGTCATATCTCCCGTTTGGTAGGCCGTGAGGTCGCTCGCAGAATATGGCGGGCCGGTCCAGGTGTTGCACTGCTGCAGGGTGAACGAGATATACGCGGCTTTAGAAGGACTCTTCCCGCTGGAGCCAGGGCCCTAAATGTCAAGAGGGTTCTCGGCTTCACACGCTGTCGCTGCTGAGCTCCGCGCCGTAATCCAGCGCAACGATCGCAGCACAGCACCAACGGGGCATATCCCCTCCCTCTTCACCTCCCCTTTCTCCCTCTACCCCTCTCCTTTGCTGCGCTCCGCCCACTCGCTGAATATTGCGCCTGCTGCGCTGTTTTAGTCCTGCTCTAAACTACTTTGTCCAGCGTCGCCGCGCAGACTGCACCGCCAGCGCCCCTGGAGCTGTTCGTTGTCTTCCTAGGACAGCTGCTGGATGCTCCGCGCGTCGGCGTCTGCCCCTTTTATTGAGCCCGCCGCTGCTCGTCAGCCAGCGTGGTCAGGTATGCTGCGCGCGCAGTGCTGAAGGTTTGTTTGCTGCCATGGTCCTTCGCGCCCGCCACCGTCTTTGCCGCCTCAATTACGCCAGCCCCAGAGCACGGTCCGCGCGAGTCTATGCCTCGACCACAAATCAACGGCGGCCTTGCGTCGCGTAGCCCGCCACTCACTCGGCGATTATCAATGGGAACGGTCCTTTTCCGCGACGGTACTTCGATGGAATAACGCGAGCATGCTAAGGCTTAGCTGAGATATCGTACAAGTGCGTGGTCTGCCCAAGCCAACGCTTAGATGCTTGCTGCCTGTGCCATAATGATTCTCCGCTCGCGGCCGGCCCTTAGGCTTTCGTCTGACAGCCTGGTTATTGTCTTGCCTTCTCAAAGCCACAGAAATGCTCCACACACTCGCCCCATCACTGTACGAGCCTTGTCGTGCCCTACAGCTTGTGCTACGCTGATGTGGTGCAGCCCGTACGTATTGCACACTGCTCAGGCTGCGGCCCTTCGAAACTCTTACTTCCCGTCGTCAGCACCAGGCTCCAGCTCACATCCAAAACCACTCGGCATGGAGCTCGCCGCAATTAACATTATTGCAGCAGCAGCAGAGCCTTGCACCGCTTCTTCGTAAACTTTTCTTGCTCTTACACTCCCCTTGTATCGTTGCAGTATATTTGTCGTGACATCCGATCTTACGGCCGTATCCTATTTACTCGCTCACACCACGCTACGGATTGTGTCGCCAAGTGGGTCCAGCGGGATCGATCCTGAAGCGTTTTGTTTGCCCTAGCGCGGGATCGTCTCATGCTGGGTCTGAATCAGAGACGCGGGCCGTGTGCAGACCGTCACGCGTCAGAGAGAGGGGAACCGAACCGCTCAGTACTCAGTTCCTAAGCGGAGCGATTCCAGTCGCCCATGCCAACGCTTATCGGGGATTTGCCATGGGCTGCACCATGTAAGGCGGGAGGACATCGCAGCAACAGCGAATGCTAGTTCCTGCTCCTCGAGCGGATACACTGCGCGAAAACAGCTGTGTTACGGCGAGTGACGCAGCGATGTGCCCACGGCGGGGAACATATCCAGATCAGGCCTGCCGGCCGTTCCACCACAGAGTATGTGAAATGTGGCAAGCTGACAGCGACATCTCATACAAGTTTTCAGAGAAGTGGTACCAAGGCCAGGACTTAGGTTCTGCCCGCGGACGCGCCTCGACGCGGACTTGACGCGACAGCGGCATGGCCGGATAGCAGGCTCGGCTGGAGAGAGTGCCCCGGGCCGCTGCCCCAGCTCCGCGGTATGGTAGCACGAAACAGGCAGGCGAAGGTGACGCCGTCGACAAGAAGGAAAAGAGGTACACTTCAGAGGCAATAATGAAAATGGAAATGAAGTGGCAAAACTGAACAAGCCTGCGCGGGTGGGTGAAAGTCACGGTCACGTGGCTCATGGAACGCACGCCTCGCGAACACACGAGCTCACCCGACTGTCACTGTCGGCCCTCCACACCGCGCTCTCTGAGCCCCACAACGACGTGCGGCGTAATTAAGCAGAGTCGCATGGCGTATATGAGCTATAGCAGATCTCTGCAAAGCGCGCAACCACGACGCTTTCGAGAAGCGCTTTGTAGGCTAGCTGCTGGTGAGCGATAGACGTCAGCCTCGAGTAAATGCATGTACAACGAACAGGCCTTACGTTCGGGGATATGTGTATCTGTCGATGTGAGATTGTACGTCCTCCGGAAGCCATTTCCCTTCGCAGTCGACAGTAGCCACGTAGCCAGTCTCATCGAACACATGGAAGCCGAACCCTCGCCATCGTCTGTTTCATATGAGATATCAGAAATAGCAGCGGTCGAAGAAAAGAGGAAACTTACGTGACCTGGAACCAATGTCCTACGCGATGAGCAGCCAGAACGGCATCCGACTGCGACCACGAGTCCGGGAATGGATCATGGACGTTCTCTGAGTCGTCCCAAGGCCCATGCATCACGAGTTCCTCGATCGTGTTCGGCGTTATTCCCTTCTCGAGACTACACGAGATATACACAAGATTAGCCACGCATCGTGGTCCGCAGAAGCGCTGGGCAGTGTACGTACTGTGTGGCCAACAACGTGAGGGCGTCGTGCACCGTAACGCCGTAATCGTTCGTCGTCTCTGAGACTGAATCTTCGTCTTCGAGAAATCCGTGGAAGATGCGTAGCCAGTCGATTGGCGGGAACGTCGCGAAGCTGTCTAAGATGATGGGGTGGTTGTGGAGCAGGTCCGCTGTGTGCCATCCGTCGTCGACGTCTGGGTCCGCCCTAAGGAAAGCGCATTTTCCAGCCAGCTTACTTAGTGTCTCCACATCCAGATCGTGTCTCGGAAACGAGTTGTTGAAATCGATGTAGCGGAAGATGTCGTTGCTGTCGATACGTCCGCGGAAATCGGCTGCGCGCGAGTCGAGGATGCAGGTGCCGTCCCAGTCTTCCGGATTCCATGTCTCAAGCTTCTCCCGTATGATTGCCCCTACGAGAAGTTTGGTAAGCTGTAAGATAGGCATGAAGAAAGACACGCACTATTTGCTTCCAGTCTCTGCCGTCCACACACAGAATGAGTGCACGTCCAGGCATGATTCGCGTAGCCAAAGGCCGCCTCTCGCCAAAACGCCTTCGTGGGCTCCATTTCTGAGAACGGGGTCACAAGGCCGTTGTAAAACAGCAGGTTTTGCCAGAAATCTGTCATGTAGGCCCTCGCGTAGCACGCCTGAGTGCGTGAGTGGAGCTGATGATAGCAGACATGCGCCAACAGGTCCCAGGGTTCGAAACTGTCGTAGACCAGAAGGAGGAGCTCGTTGGGAAGAGAGAGCAGCGAGTTCTTGGGGGCTGCGAGGGTCATGGCCTGGGGCTGGTTGGAAAGCGAGGCGAGAAATGGAAATCGCATGCGCAAACGCGAAGATGCGCGCGCACGTGACACATTTAGGGCAGGATTAGACGGGTGCGCGTCTCGACGCAGCTGTAGAATCTTCACACTATCGGCCTATTTTCACGCCTGTTCATCGACCCAACTTCTCGTTCCGAGTATTTTTCTTAACGGGCTGCAGTGCAGGGATTAGAAGCACAAAGGCCACATGCGTCATGCTCGGTGCGATAGTAATCGGCGGGCTCCTGCTGGTAAGGGTACTCTGCATACACGGAATAATCAGAGACTAACCGCCGCACCGCGGCGCGATGTCACGCCGCAAGTCGTCGAGACTGCGCATTACTCCATGATATATAAGGCTCGATGAACCAAGGGTGCGCTGGCGCCTCCGAGTGCCTCGAAGGGGCTGCTCATGGCCGCGCGCGACTGTACGTGACAAGATTGTCTTAAAGAGTACGTGTCTCAACGAATCTTGTGCACGTCGCAAGCTAATCCCTACGTACCAGCGGAGGTTAGCCTTGGGTGGACACGTTTGCGAGATAACCTCACTCACGTCCGTGGGTAGGCATATCTCTCGACATGCGTTTGAACCTTCGCCGGAAGTGATTTCCCCTCGCAGCTGATAAACGCTGCGATGCCTTTTTGGTCGAAACAATCGAAGAGGAAGCCAGTCCATCGACTGTTTCATGGTGCATGAATGAGTAACGACCGGGAGCCAACGAAAGAAGGAACATACAAGAGCTGGAACCAATGGCCTACGCAACGCACACCAATCATCACGTCTTGCTCTGACCACGAGCTGGGGAACGAGCTGGGATTGCCCTGTAATACATACCCCCAGGGGTCTTCACGGTCAACCAGGTCCGAAACCTGGTCTTGTGTCAGCCTCCTATCCAGCCTGTATGCCACAAAGCAGCGATCAGATTCAGAAAGCGGTAGAGGTAAGATGACAGACATACAGAGTGGCCAGCGACGTGAGAGCATCATGTACAGTGACGCCTTCAGCGTGGGTAAATTCGCAATCAGCGGCGCCTTCGTCGAACAAATCGTGGGTGATGCGCAGAAAATTAATTGGTGGAAGTGAAGCAAAGCTATCCTGAGCAATTGGGTGGTGCTCCAGCAGGTCAGCCGTGCGCCACCCGTCGTCGACACTTGGGCTCGCGCGCAGGAAAGCGCACTTCCCCACCAGCGTTCTGCGTGTCTCTTCATCCAGATCGTGTCTCGGAAACGAGCGGTTGAAGTTGATGTAGTGGAAGATATCGTTGCTCTCGACGTCTGGCAAAGGGATGGATATAGTCGAGTCGATGACGAAGATGCCGTCTCCGTGGTCCCGATGCCACACACTGAGCGCCTTCTGCATGTGATCCCCTGCACACATCGCGCAATCAGATGTGCTGCTGGCAGTCAGGAGAGCTGCCCACTGTTTGTTGCCAGTCTCTCGCGTCTACACGCGGGGTGCGTGCACGTCCAAGCGTGGTGCGCGTATTCGAGAGCCGCCTCTCGCCACACCACCTCTATCGGCCCTTCGACAGGATGTCCGACCCTGAGACCGTTGTGGTATATCAGATGTCGCCAAAATTCCATCCCGTCGACCCTCGCGTAGCACGCTTCGGTGCGAGAGTGGACCTGGTAGTAGCAGGCGTGTGCCAGCAAGTCCCAGCGTTCGAAGTTGTCGCGGATGAGCAGTAGGAGCTCATTGGGAAGGCTCAGGAGCGAGCTGCTGGTGACGTTGTGAGACGGAGCCATATCGATGAGATACGCAGCCATGCGTCGGTCGAAGCACTGCATACGAACGCGGCACGAGTGTCGCGAGGAAGCGCGTAAGGTATTTAGGGCAGGCATCACTGACAGCCAAAGCGTGTGCAAGCATGGCCGCGGTCCTGTCGTGACGCGTCTTGTCACTTTAAAAGCACGGATTACAACCTGACACAGATCAGAAGCGAGTAGAGAGTACGAAACCTCATTGGAAGCGTGAAATGTGGTGAACAGTCGAAGCATGCCAGGTATGCCCTTCGACTGCAGCGTTGTGACACTCTCTGCCAAGTTCGCGGGCAGTACACTGTCCCTTCGACTCGCTGCACACCCGAAACCCCACTGGAAGCGGAGGTCAATCTGAGTAAAGGCTTCCTCTGTGACCCCGTCTTCAGCGAACTCGCGGGAGTGTGCCCGAGTCCGAGCGAAGCTGCGTTACGGCGCCGCGTGCGGAGGGGCGTGGTGTCGACGAGTGCACGCCGTAACAGTGCTACAGTGCGTGAGCGGGCTGGGAGGGGGAAAACGGTGACGTCCTCGAGGGGACGGGGAGACTGCGCGTGTGCGTACTCTCGGCAGGTCATGGCCAAACGCGATCACGTGGCCCATCGAACGCGGCGCGCGTCGCGCAGCCACGCGCTCACCCTCCCCCCGCAGCCGGCCCTCCACGCGTCGCAAAGTCGCAGACCAATCTGAGATCACCGGCGACGCACGGCGTCGCGCACCGCCGCCGTCGGCAGCGCGCCGCGCTTCGAACTCCGCGGCGGGCGCGTCGCGCGGTTTCGCGTTCGGCACGCGCGCGTGACCACGGCAGACGTGTGCTGCTGGCTGTGTCTGACAAATCGTCTGAGAGCGACGGTCGGTAGTGCGATGCTGTGGTTGGGCTGGCGCTCGAGGTGCGTGGCTGACGAAGCGGGCTTTTGGCGTGGCTTGAAGGGGTTTGGGGGCAGCTAGGGAGGGCGAGAATTTGAGATAAATTATGGATTGCCTGAGAAGCCTGATGATGAGTTTGTGTGATAGAGCACATATTTTGCCATGAGTAGGAAAATTGTTCCAAGTCCAGATGAAATCCAAAGTTCTATCGTGATATTGCCCCAATAAATATATGCTGGCGTAGTCTGCAGAGCCGAAGGAGAATAACGTGCTTGACATGTTTTGCGAGTCTCTCAGTCCCTACAGGGAAGCATAATACGTCAGTATCGTGAACGGTGGTAGCCGAGTCTCAGCGGTCACTCCCTGCCGCTCACATTCTCGGGTGCGCGTACTTGTCGATGTGGGTCTGCGCGCGGTCGGGCAGCGGCTTCGCCTCGCACGCGACGAACGCGACCATGCCGGTGTCGTCGATCACGTCGAAGTCGAAGCCTTTCCAGCGGCTGCGCATGTGCGGTCAGCGCTCGCGCGACGAGGGGCGTGCGCGGCAAAGACGTACGTGACCTGGAACCAGTGCCCGACGCGGTGCGCGGCGAGCACCCGGTCTTGCGGCGACCACGACTTCGGGAACGGGTTGTTGCGGTCGTCGGTGTACTCCCAGGGCACGTGTGCGATCAGGTCGTCGATCTTGTTTTGCGTCAGTCCTTTTTCTAGCCTAGGTGCGATGGCATCAGCCGAGGGCACGATAGAATGTAGCCAGGGTAGGAGTATACGCACAGCGTGCCCAGCGACGTCAGCGCGTCTTGTACCGTGACGCCATCGTAGTTCGTCGCCTCGGCGTCGACATCTTCACCGTCGACAAAGGCGTGGAACATGCGCAGCCAGTCGATGGGCGGGAACGTCGCGAAGCTGTGCAGGATGATCGGGTGCCGCTCAAGCAGATCCGCCGTGCGCCATCCGTCGTCGGCCTCGGGGGTCGCGCGCAGGAACGCGCAGCGGCCGATCAGAATTTTGAGAGTCTCCGTGTTGATGTCGTGCCGCGGGAACGAATTGTTGAAGCCGATGCAGGCGAAGATCTCGTTGCACTCGATGAGCCCCGCGAAGTTCGCCTCGCGCGAGTCGAGGATGCAGCTGCCGTCCCAGTCGTCGGGGTCCCACGAGTTCAGCTTCGCCTGGATCTGCGCTCCTGCGGGGTGAGCAGCGGCTTAGACGCGGGCTGTGCACGAGAGCGCGGCACGCACGGTTTCGCGCGAGGCGCTCCTGCCCGCACGCAGGGTGCGCGCACGCGTGCGCGTGCGCGGCGATGTCGAAGGCCGCCTGGCGCCACGCGGGGTCGGAGTGGTCGATGTCCGACGAGAGCGGGCGGAGGCCGTTGTCGTACAGGAGGTTCTCCCAGAAGCCGGTGCGGTTCGCGGTCGCGTAGCACGCGCGCGTGCGCGCGTGGAGCTGGTAGTAGGCTACGTGGGTCACGAGGTCGGAGGGCTCAAAGTAGTCCTGGACGACGAGCAGGAGCTCGGTCGGCAGGCAGAGCAGCGAGCTCGGTGGGACGGCGGGAGGGGCATTCATCAGCAGCGAGGGTGTATTGGCCGAATGGAGAAAGGCTGGACGTGCTATATACGCGAGAGCGCGCTTTAGCATGCGGCACGTGACGGGTTTAGGGCCGGGGACGGTGGGCGGGGGCGCGTCGAGACGCGTTCTTGGTCGCCTCTCTGCGCCCAGTTTTGATCTTTTCTCGTCCTTGATATCTCCTTTCGTCGTCCAGCCCCATGGCACACGCAGTCACCACGCCCAGGGTCGTCTCCGCGGCGATGCACGTCCGACAGCCTCGACGCGCAACCATCACCCGCTCGATGTCGGACAGTCCAGAGACCCTTGTCCCCAGTTGTCTCCTGGATGCCTCCAAATGGCATCTCCGCCGCCGCAGCCCTTACGAACGACGCATATATGCTGCCGACCGTCGACGCAGTCCCATCATGCGGCGGCGTCTTCTATCAGGGGTGGGCCCCTCCGCGGCACCGAGGTCGAGCTGCCTCCACGCTTTGCAGGCACCGCGTGCGGAGCATTAGAAGCGTGGCCAAAGGAACCCTGCAGGCAGCGTCAGGCGATAACCCGGGGATAGCAAGAGAGAGCTACTGCAGGACAGGTACCTAGGTCGCTGGGCGGCCGCAGTCGTCACTGCTGAGGTGCGTCTGCTGTGCTGTCGCCGACAGCCCACTCCTGACGTGCTGCTTGTGCGGACCAGCCATCATGAGAGCCGGGTGTCGACATTGCCTCAGCGTCGAGCGGCCCGTACCAAATACCTCGCACGAAGCGCACCGCCGGATGGTGACAAAGACGTTCCCGCTGCCTCGTGCGTCCAGGCCGCGCATGCTGCTAGCTTATCCGCCCTGACAGACGATGATAGATGGGATGCGCGCCGGCCGACGGTGACTATGCATGTGTCATGGTACTTGGGAGGTGGGTACGAATGGAGCTGGAGGCGCTTACCTAAGCAGGCCCTCGCAAGCGCCTTGGCCGACGTCGGTTGCCGAATGGGGAACCTGTGCCTTCCTCCCCACCAGGCCGCCACAACGGATGCGGAGCGGAGACAGCACCAAATGGGCTTGACGACACAAACGGCGTCAGCGACGCGCTCAAACGCACCAGCGTCGGAGACGATGGGGCTATACACCTGATACAGACGCTGACCCTCGGTCTCGTCATAAAGCCCGCCAGCCCGCCCGCGCCTTCCGTGCAACATACCGCTTCCTTGCACCATGTCTTCCTCGCCCAAGAGCCTCCTGGACCTCCCCAACGAGCTGCTATGGATGATCAAAGACGCGGTCGGCGAGCACCTGCTGGGCAACGCCTGCTTCTACCTACTCTGCACACGCACCTCGGCGTTCTACCACACCACCTCCGCCGCGGACTGGCAGCGCGTCCTCCGCGCCAACGGCCTCGGCCTCGCGACATACGAGTACGTCGACGAGTCCGAGTACGAGCACATCGCGTTCGCGTGCGCACACCACGCCTGGGCGTGCACGCACCCGCACTGCGGGCGCGCGCGCCTCGAAGAAAACTGTGAGCACCCACCGCGCCTGCCGCCGCCTGAAACACGCCTGACACCCCGCGCAGACCGCCTCATGGGCGAGGCGACTGCCGCATGGCCGACCCTGCGCGGCGACGGCGCCGCCGGCACGGTGCGCAGCCCGCACTTCGACGTCGCGCCCGACGAGGGCGCGCTCGTCCCGAGCACGCTCTTTGCGCACATCGCGTTCCGCGCCCCGGCGCGCACGCGCGCGGCGCGGGCGCACACGCAGCAGCTCGCGTACCTGCGCCCCGCGGGCCAGGACGCGCGGCAGCGCGTGCCGGGCGAGACGCTGGACGCGCACCCCGTCGCGCTGCGCACGTTCGCGAGCTTCCCGCCGCTCGAGGCGATGAACGTCGACGCGCCGTTCGAGGTGCCGCGCATGCTGAACCGGACGGGCCTCACCGCGCGCGACGTGTGCCGGTATCTGTCTTCGTGGTGCGTGTCTCGTTCGCGTTTGTGGTTGGGCTTGGCGCTGACCGAGTTTTGGTTGTGTAGCCTCGACCAAAAGGTGTATCCGGACACCCTCAAGGACGCGCTCCGCGAGTTGGGTGACGACGCTGCGAAGGGCATCTCCTGGGACGCGAACACCGTCCAGGAGTGCGTCAAGCAGATGCGAGATTGGTTCCAAGTTGTGTACGTGCATCCCCTATCTCGCAGCTATACCTCAAGACTGACGCGTCTGCCTTTGCAGCCGGTGGACTGGCTTCGAATACCAGCGTCGCGAGCGGAACCGCTGGTTCATGCTCAAGTTCGAGCCGCGCGCGCTCCCGGCGTCAGCGAAGGACGTCGAAGGGCTGTGCTCCCCCGACCCGGCCGCCGACGAGGAAACTGAATCAGACGCGGCGCACTTGCGGGTTTCGCTGCGACAGGGCGTGTCGTTTTGACGAAGTTTACGGGTCACTCGGTATGACGTCATTTAGATTGCTCTCTTGCCTACAATGGATTTCTTCACGCCTTCCCTTAACTTGCGCTTGCTCAAGCCTCGTTCGCTGGTTTTGAACCGTCCTTGGTGAACGTTTGCTAACGCTACTGCTCGGCTGCGCTTTACGATGCGCTTCGAATGCAGGACGTCGCCGACGCGGGTGCAATAGTCGCAAGCACGTTTGATCTGGCTCGCATCGCCAGAAGTCCTCTACGTTATTCTCAACCTTCGAAGCCCATCAGGGTTCGCGAACCCCCATGAGCATATGCTCAGTGCGACGCCTCGTGGGTAAACTGACCTGAGGATAGCGCAGCCGCGTCCCGCCGCAGGCCGCGCGCACTATTCGAGGTGCGCGGTGCCATGAACGTGGCGGCTGCCGGTGCGCCTCACGTTCTCGCAGCTCTTCCGTCGGGCGCGACACTCATCCGTGCGTTGTCAACCGCGCAGCAGAACGCGCATATAAGGGCACGAAGGGGCGCGTCCCGGGCGGCAAGCGCGAGCACGGAGCCCGCGCGGACCCGGAACCATGCTGCTCAAGGGGCTTCTCACAGTGCTCCCGCTGCTCGGCCGCCTTCGTGGCGCGGCTGGGGACCTCCTCAGTGACATCGAGAACGCGCTCGCGAACGCGACCGACTGCGCGTCCTGCCACGCGCTCCTGCTCCCGCTGCAGACGCTCGCACACCTCGGGAACGCCGCGTTCGTGGACACCATCGTGGCGCTCTGCGACGCTTCCGGGGTGCGTTTCCCCTCACGCACCCCAGGCTCCGGCACTGGATGTTAACGTCCTTTCGCGCTTCCAGCTGGAGGACCCCGACGTCTGCCAGGGCGCCATCGGCCTCGAGGGCCCGATCCTCGCGCACGACCTCCGCCAGATCTCGGCGCTCGGCCAGACGGCGACCAAGTTCTGCGACGCGGTCTTCGGGCTGTGCGACCCGCCGCCGGTGAACGCGTTCGCGGTGCCGTTCCCGCGCGCCGCGCCCGCGCACCCGCGCACGTTCAAGTCGACGGGCAGGCCGCCCTTCCAGGTCGTGCACATCAGCGACGTGCACATCGACCGGTTCTACACCGTACGCATGCGCCGCGGGCTGAAGTGTGCTGGTGATGCTGAAAGAGTGTGTGGCAGGTGGGCTCGGAGGCGAACTGCACGAAGCCGATCTGCTGCCGGAACTTCGCCGACCAGAGCGGGGCGCCGAGCGAGCCTGCGGGGCCGAACGGCAACGCGCACTGCGACTCGCCCGTCGTGCTCGCGGACTCGCTGCTCGAGGCGACCGAGCAGTTCGCTCCGGACGCGGCGTTCACGCTCTTCACGGGCGATGTCGTGGAAGGTAGGCCGGACGCGCTGGTCTATGTGGATAAGGCTGATGGTCGTGTGGCCCAGGCGCGGTGTGGCTGGTTAACGAAACGTTAGTATTGGTCGCACTGTGCGATATAACGATGTCTGATTCCGTTGTCTGATATTCCAGCGAGGTTACCAACGATCTTGCAGCGTTCAACGCCGAGATGGCCGCAAAGCTGAAAGGCCCAATCTTCCCTGCAATCGGTGCACCCTCTTCCGCCTGTAGATCTTCATATCAATGCTGACAGTATTTCTCCCCTGCTAGGCAACCACGATTCCGTCCCGGTGAACTCTTTCCCGCGGAACACGACGGTCACAACCATCGGGTCCCAGTTCGTCTTCGACACTCAAAGCGCCGGATGGGCTGTACGTCGCGGGGCTACTTCATGTCCACGAGACCTGACGTCTCGGTGTGTGGCCAGCAATTCATCGGCGCTGCGGCGGCGGCGGAGGTGGACCACAACTCTGGCAGCTACTCAGTTGTTGTCTCCGGTATGAACCTTCGGTATGTCACTCCTTTCTACACCCTTGAGTCAGTTTCTTATGGCGTGCTTCGTAGCATCATCTCCGTTAATACGCAATACTGGTACAAGCAGAAGTTAGTACATTCCTCTCGCCTGGCGCGGTTCAGAGAAATGACTCTCGAGTATCAGCTTCTGGGTCTACGACAGCGATACCCAGCAGTACGTTTCTCAGTTTTCTTCGTAGCTCTTTTAGGAACACTGACTCGCGATCCGATTAATAGACCTGATCCAAATGGCCTGCTAGCGTTCATGGTCCAGGAACTCCAGGCTGCAGAAGACGCTGGCCAGCGTGCCTTCATCATCGGACATATGCCAATGGGCAAGGAGGATGCGCTGAACGATCAGGCCCGTCCGCTACTATTATTTGCTGCTCACACACATCTCATCTTGCTCGTGCCGCAGTCCAACTACTACAATCAAATCACGCAGCGGTACAAGAACACGATTGCCGCTCAGTTCTTCGGACACAGTCACAAGGTAAGCTGCTACGTGTTCTGAAGGCCACGATAACCTTTGACCCTCCATGCAGGACCAGTTTGAAATTGCTTATTCGGACTTCAACGACCAGACGGCGGAGACAGCGACCAGCATCGCCATTATCGCTCCTGCGCTGACGCCTACGAGTACGTCTCTTCCATGACGTCTTTGACGGACATAAACGCTGAAGCCAGCGAATTGCAGGTGGAAATCCTGCGTTCAAAATCTACGACATTGATCCAGACACGTTCGAAATTATGGACGCTAGGGTGTACATCAGTGTGTTACTATCCGAAGGTCCTCCTCCTTGCCTGCTCACACGTTTTCTCGATCAGCGAACATCACCGCACCAGACTTCCAGACCTCCGCGCCACAGTGGGAGCTCTTCTACAGCGCGCGCGAGACGTACGGGCCGCTCGTGACGCCGCCGCTCCCCGCGAGCGCGCCCCTCGACGCCGCGTTCTGGCACAACCTGACCGAGGTCTTCGCCGCGAACGACACCGCGTTCCAGATGTTCAACACGTTCCTCAGTCGCGGCGGCGACGTGCAGCCGTGCGATGACGACTGCAAGACGGTCACGATATGCGACATGCGCGCGCTGCGGGCGGAGAACAACTGCGTGCGTGGTCTCATCCGCGGGGTGCCTGTTATTATGCGGGCTCATGTCGTGCACAGGACAATCCGACGCCGGGGCTCATGTTCAAGCGCGACGGAAACGGCGCGGAGCCACCGGTCAGCGAGTCTGATGCTTGCGAGGGACATGGCACCGCGCATATACTCAAGGCCCTCGTAAGCCGCGTACGTGACATTTCTGCAGAGTCTGGCTCCGCTGACCCTGACATGTCAGTCTCAGAACGACCATGCGCAAAATTTCGCTCGTGTCAGGAGGAGCGACAGAGTGCCAAGGAGCGTTCTGCAAGACTGAGGATGGACAAAGGACGTCGGCGCATGTACTCGGCGCGGGAATATACGCTACAATTTTTCGCTTGCGTTACCGACCGCCCTTGCGTTCACTACGCCGCTTATTCGAGTCATCCGAAGCAGAGAAATGCGAGCCTCAAACTGTGCGTGATAGGGAGGAAAATTTGATATATTTGCTCGTTCCACTGTGGCTCCATATCGGGGCCCACAGCTACTCCCTGTGTAAAATATTAGTTTATCCCGCCCGGCAGGCTCTATAACACGACGATTAGACACGTACGCCTTGGGATACATGTACTGCTTGATATGTGAGAAGACGTCAGGGGGTAACGGTTTCTTTCTGAAACATAGATCGCAGAACATGCCGTCGCTGTCGCATCCGTCGAACAGCACACCTTCCCACAGACTGCACATGTTCAGTCATGACAGCAAATAAATGCAGACGACTCTTGCACTCACTTGACTTGGAACCAGTGGCCCGCGCGATGAACGGCCAAGGTTGCCTCTTCATGCGTCCAAGTCGGCGGAAATGGCCGTAGGAGGTCCCAGTAGTCGCTGTGGCGAATGAGGTCCCCGACCGCGTCGGTTGACACGAGCTCATTCAAACTACCCATGAGGTGATAGGTCAATTGAGCAGCTGCCGAGCGCGAACATTGTTGGCGAGGCACTTACATCGCGGCCAAAGCTGTGAGAAAGTCGTTCACGGTGACTCCTTGGCCGTTCTCTACTTCGACGTAGGTGTCGCCATCTTCGGGAAGAAAGTCGTGTAAAATCCGGCAGCGATTGATAGGAGGGAAGGTCGCAAAGCTGGCCAGTGCGATGGGATGATGCCGCACCAAGTCCGACGTCCTCCAACCATCGCCGCCCGCCTGCAGAAACGCGCAGTCGCCCACCAACTTGCTCCTTCTCTCCCAGTCTCGTTCTTCGGGTGGAAACGCATGGTTGAAGTTAATGCTGTCGAATATGTTGTTATCGCATATGCATGGAACGAAGCTATCTCGGTCCGCGGAGAATATAGAACCGGTTGCGCCGCTCCACTCAGCCGGTTTGAGAGCTTGGCGTGCTATGTCCAGCTGGCGCTCTATACGTGCTCAGAGTGAGTGCCCATGGGGTCTAAGCCTACGTTAGTGCGTACTGTTCAGCTGCAAGCGAGCTTGACCACATGCAAGGTGTTTGCACTCCCAGGCGTGCTTCGCATGCTCGATAGCGGCCTGCCTCAAGTCGGTTCTCGCAGTGATTCGAGGACCAAAGAACGCAAAGCCTAAGCCGTTCTCGTATAATAACGTCTCCCAGAATCTCCCTCTGGCATCGTCGCTGGCGTAGCACGCTTGAGTGCGCGGGTGAAGCTGATAGTAGCAGACGTGCGACAGGAGATCGGTGTGGTCGATGCTATCCTTGATGTGCAGCAGGAGCTCGTTCGGCACTCTTAGGAGAGGTACGTGCGCATACATGATGCAGCGTATAGCACAAGACGCGAATGGTTTGATAGGAGGAGGGTAAGGGCAGGGACAAACTGTGCGGCGACGGACGCGCTTTAGCGCAGGACACGTGATGTCTTTAGGGCAGGCTCGTGAATACCCTCCATCCACCTCGCCCCTTCGACGCGAACATGTCCGAATCGTTCATATCTCTTCGTTCCCTTACTTCGCATATAAGATGCGTGCGTGAGACGTGCAATTTTATGAATGCTAAAGGTCTTGCCAAACGGAGATGCGACCACTTCGAAGTTCGAAGGCCATTCCGGTAGAAGGCCAGGGCAAGAGGGGCGCAAGTTTTGACAACGCATGTTGGCGGACTTGAGCTCGCTTCGCGGATCACACACAATGTATGAAAAATTAGGCAATCACGCGTGTTCTCCGTCCTTCGAAGACCGCGCAGTTACCGCGACACCCGAGTGCAGAGCGGAGTGTGCCGGGCGGCGAAGGCGCGGATGTGTCCTGGCTTGGTCGCATCTTGCAGCACTGACGGCATGAGTGACACCTGCCTTAACGTATTGTACGGCACGCATGTCTTCATTCACAGTGATCTCCGCGGTCATGCTGCGCCGAAGGTGACTAAGAAGCAAGTCTGGCATCCGTGAATGTAGTAGCTGCCTAGCGGGGATATAGCTTAAATCGTACTAAAGGGGATGCACGCTCAGGAAGATCGGTAGGATTGTCAGTATGTCGACGAGAACCATCGCAGCCTTCATTCGCTCGTAAATTGTCATCGGGTAGGTTTCGGCGCAGTGGTACTATGCTGGTGTTTACGCTCGATTACGCTGAGCACGATCTATACCATCGTGGCGTTTGGATCACGTAAAATTCAACATCATGTGCGCAAGCTTTGATGCTCTAAAATTATGAGATAGCCATTTGTGATCAATATAGTTCGCCAAGCGCATAATATGAGTGACCAGTCCGCTATCCAGCTTTATCTGCGTGAACCGGCCGGCCTGTACCGGGAGGTTGGAAATATAGCATGAGTGACAGAAGCTGAATAATAAGGTTGGTACTCAAAACCATCTTTTTGTGTACCCTCTCCAGACGTTCATACCCTTGTTGCAGACTGAGGACGATGGCAGAAAGGGCCAGGAAAATGAGCATGGGCTGTCCGTGGGAGTAACCTGCTTGGTTAGGCGACAAACGGGCGGGTGGCGCTCTGATGCGCCCTCCTTTGGCTTAAAAGGGAAGGCGTCGTGAATCGGAGGCAATCGAGCTGGATCGCATATTCATCAGCCTCAACTATGCGCCCACCAACGCCCACACAGCGTCTCGATCACTCTTTCGATGCACCACCTCAGACGTCGGCGCAATTTGCGCCCAGCATAACGGGCGAGAAGCTGAAAGTACCGGCCGAGCCCTTGCACCCGCAAAAAATCGAGCCCAACGTATGTCTTTACGGTTGCAGTCGTGACTACTGGTTGAAATTTGTTTGCGCGTACGATGAGGAGTTGTGTCAGAAGAAGCTTGTCGAGCCGAGCCTGTGATGGCGGCGCCGGCAGCGAGCCGTCGCGCAAGCGCTCGGCGCTCACCCGCGGGTTGGACGAAATGCGAGACGCGCAGCGCTCGACCGGTTCCCACACGTCGTCAGTATTATGACATACAAAAATTGGAACGAGACAGAGAAGAGTAGCGTATCCTCTGCACAAGGACGGCGCGCTGTTTTCGGAATGGTAGACCTACGGGTCTAAATATCTATTTTTCCCGATTTCTGCTCACAATAGTTTATTCGCCCACATGCACGCAATCCAAATTCATGGCTGTAAAAAGCATATTATCGTAGGTACAGTATACATATAGATACATAGTTATCATGCCTGGAACAAGCACTAGTGATGTAGCCTCCGGGGCCAGTAGTATGCTAAGTACAAGGCGCGGCCGTCCGTCGCCGCAAGCTGTCCAGTCTGCCTGCATCCCGGACAGGAATCGGACATGCCTCTTTTGCTGGACTTGCCATGGTTTGCATGCCGTACTCGAAGGGTGGCGACCGCACCGATCTCATGTGCACATAGAACGTCCGCCTGATCGCTCTAAGCGAGGGTGGTCACGGCCAGCGAGCTCCGCACGACTTCCTGGGCGAACGCGGCGAACTCGTCGCGAGGTACACGCCCCCTCTGCCCATAGCGTCAGACGTTTCATCCCACTTTCAGTAATGTTCGGCGACTTGCCTTCAGCGCGTACAGCACGACCTGCTGGTCAGCGGCCGGCCCAATGTCCGAGATCGTCTCCTTCAAAGTCACACGCAGGATGCCTTGGTCCTCGTCAAAGGAACACCTGACTGCAGGGCACAGCCCCACGCTCATTGAGACCTTCCACACGGGTTCGCGTCGGAACACTGAACACAAACTTGTGAACACTGAACAAAGAAGGCGAGGGTGCACATGGCGGACATACCTAAGCGTTCCGACTTGTCCGCCCTGTGCGAGAGTAGCTTCATGTGCCCTATCATGGCCGTGGTAAAGTCGCCGCTACCACGTTTGACGAAGAGCTTTGCACCCTTGAGCTCCACCTTGACATCTTCGTCCTCTTCGCCAGTGACAACTTGATACGGGGGTCAGTCACGGCACGCTGGACGTACGGCAAACTCACTTACCAACGTGTGTGCTCTTCGTCCATGCGGAGGCGGCGAGGGGGTCGTCTTCAGGCGAGCCCGCCGGGAGGGCGACCGCCGCATTGGGCTGCCAGACCTCGTCACGGACAGCACTCTCCGGCATGCTATCAGATGCGGCTGTGCTCGACGGGGCAGACGGGTCTTCCGTCGACTCCGCGACCGCAGGCCCAGCACCACCGCGGTACCATGCAGGCTGCTGCCCGGCCTGCGCGGCGGCAAACGCGGACGCGGTGCCTGCGAACGCCGCAAAGGCGTCTGACGGCTTGCACTGCACACAGGGACGCTCAGGCTCGGCGGATGTGACGTGTGAAATGACGATCGCACTAACCGCTGGCACGGTGAACGACGAGGGCATGGCCGCCGGCCTGGCACGCGCCAAAGGCGCACCCTAAAACCGTCAGTTCAGCGATGGTCAGCTGAGTGACAGATAGGCACACGTACCGTCGGCGCGGGAGAAACGCTATTCATGGCCTCAGACGCGTGGGCAGCGCGTGCAGACAAGCTGATTACGTCCGTCTGCCACTCGCTTTGCCCGCGGAGAGTGGCTGGTTCTGCGGCCTTCTCGTCTTTCGACGGCGTCCGGCAGCGCTTCCGCGGTGGCTCGGGCGACGGCTCCTGTGGGGGCGATGAGCTGATGCAGGGTCAGATGAGCGGCGGCTCGTACCAGAGCAGTCTCGCTCTGCGGAGAGCCGGAGGTCTAGAAGCTCGGTGAGCATTGCTAATCGATGTCGGAAACAGTATAGCGGCTACATTGACATTGACGTCGTCGTCGTCTCTGACCTTCCTTTTGAGAGACCCTGGCTCGGTGACGTCGCTTATCTAGAAGGCAGACAGTCGCTCCGGTCAACGAACGGTCGGGGAACCAGTACGATGATCATCTACTCACAGGCTCGAAGACAGCAGGCATCGGGCTATCTTCCGACAAGTCATCGGAGCTGTCGCTCTCGGTGGTGGCTGATACGTCTGACAGGGCTTGGCTAGCGTCGCTGTTCCGCCGTTTCGATAGCGTATACGAGGGTAGACGCAACTCGAAAGATCTAGAGGAGCGTTTGGGCGACACTCAGAACTCTCTGAGCCCTGTGTGAAAGTACGGAGACGTACCGGGTAGAGCCCCTGGATCTCTCCGAACGCCGCCGCGTGTACTGATATCCCACAGCCGCAGACACTGTGGCGATCGCACAATAGACGATATTGAAGTCGTACAGCTGGAACATAGTCGCGGTCGAGTCCAGCCCGTGATGTAGTGGTCGGGGTTCGAGGGAGAAAGGAATGCGTGCGTCAGCACGGGCAGCAGGCTTAAAGCGAGCAATGCGCACCTGACGCTTCTGCCTCATTGAATCCACGCCGCGAACGCACGATGGTCAACAGAAGACACGTGGAGACGAAGATAGACACTGGCGGGTCACCGGACAGCCTTTCCCGACATTCGCACGATTATTCTTTCATATTATGGCTGAATCCGCTCCGTTGAAAGACCCTCTAGTAACAGAACAAGTGGCACGGCGACAAGCAATGTACGGAACCTACATTCCCTGCTCGCGTTCGTCGGAGTGGACGTCACATTCACAGAAGCTTTGCTGCATGTGCTGCCTGGTATATTGTCTAGAAATTTGCCCAGGGCATGCACGTCAGTTAAAGGCGAGGACAAGACGAAGACACGATAAACGCACGCTGTGATTTGCTTGCGACACACGCACGGTTCCTCTGACGGCACAGTCTGCGACATTTGACCTCAGTTCTTCCGCGAGAAAGTCGCATACTTGGAAGCGTTCTGAACCCTGAGCAGGGCCGTGTGCGGAAGACCAGTAGCAGCGAAGACATCCGGGGTGTAGCTGGTCTCTGGACGCAGGTGGGAAGGTGGAGTCGTGATGTCGCCAGAGTGCTCGAAGACTACACAGACGTGGCTGTTCCTTGGGCTATTGCACGCTGAGCGTTTTCGCAGGCCAGAGTATTGGTTCGTCAAGTGTGCGCCGGTCGCAAAGCCCTTAGTAGCGTCACGGCACTACACCCAACGGCACGCTGATCCGAGACGGCCTGAAAAGCGACCCAAGCCCCTCGTTGAGAAACACCACACGTGTAAGAAGCCCTAGCGCACCATGGCATGCCTTCACGACCCCACAACTCGCTCTGTCCTCGATTTCGCTTCCGCGAGACGGGCGGGACCGCAATTCGTGAGAGCTGCCGCCAGTCGACGGCTAGTACTCTCTTTTCGCTACGTGGCCAATCGTACAGGCTACATTGGACACGTCCTTCGTATTGGATATGCTGGCTATACGTGTGAAGGATGCAGGAGCGATACAAGTAAACCAAGGCTGAGGATGGTGGTGGTGGGAACCAGGTGCATGGCGGTAAACGCCGAAGGCAGCGAGCAGTGCTCGGGTACTGACCTCGCTTCTCACGCGTACCATCTACCGCTCTCAAGTCTGGATATTCGTGGGTGCCGACGTCGACGAGGAGCCATGGAAACTCATCATGGCCGTCGGCGACCTCGAGTGCAGGACCGGTACGGTGGGAAATACGCCTCCGCTGCATCAGCCACGTCAGCGTTGTACCGCCTGAGGGTGGCTATAAGTCTCGTTCCTTCCATCTTCGTCCGACACACTCCTCTACCGCGACCATGCTGCTCCCCCGGATCCTTGCTCTGACACTGGCGTTGGCCCCTGCGTTCGTGCAGGCGGGCATGTTCCCGGAAGACTCGACGGTGAAGATGCTCGACGCGAAAGGGTTCAGGAAAGCTATGAAGCAGAACGTACGCCGCTATATTTCTCGCTCCAGAGCGTCGAGCTAAGATCTTCTCACGTAGGTCACTCAAGTTGTTGCCTTCGTCGCGCCTTGGTGTGGTGTACGTGTACATACTGCGTTACCGTTGCCCTCGAAGCTTACGCCGTCGTAGCACTGTCAACGGCTCGTGCCCGAATACAGCAAGGCAGCCCTCGGGCTCTACCCCCTTGTCCCCACCTACGCCGTAGACTGCGACAACGCCAAGAACAAGCGTCTGTGCGCTGAGCAAGGTGTCAAGGGCTTCCCCACCATCAAGGTACGTCCTTGTGTCTCGTCACGTCGCCCACTTTGGACCTGACGCGCGCGATACCTAGCTCTTCCCTCGTGGTGGCCGTGTGAAGCCGCTTGAGTACACCCACGGAGAGCGCGGGGCGAGCGCAATATACTACTGGGTCACCCGGAATATACCCCACGGTGTGAAGAAGCTGTACAATTTCGACGAAATTACGCCTTGGCTCGAGGAGGTGCGTGCTCCGATCGCCGAATCTCCCTTCGCACCTGACGCTCTGCCGCAGAACAAGGACAAGGGCCGCGCTTTCTTGCTTAACAACGGCAAGCATATCCCTATCCTCTGGCAGGTGCTGGGCAACAAGTACAAGGACAACTTCAAGTTCTCTGTCCACCGAGACCGCCAGGGCCGTAGCTCGGAGAAGATGGGCTTCGAGAAGAGCAAGTGGGGGTCCTCCAAGGTGATGTTCTACCCGGCGGGCTCAATGGACTACGTGGTCTACGAAGGTACAGTAATCCATTATTTGTCCCAGAGGCCGAGCAGCGGTCATCTGACCCTCACTTTGATTGATAGGCCTTCAAAAGTTCGACTCCTTGTCCAAGTTCTTTGACTCCGTGATCGACGGCACTGCGGATCTGCGCACCGCAAACGAAGAAGCCAAGAACGAGGAGTTCGTCCCCGACGAGAAGGAGCTCGAGATCCAGCGGCGGCAGGAGGCGCAGCGGATAGCTCTCGCCCACGGCGGCTTCAATGACCTAATCGACTTCGAGAAAGCGGTCCTGTCTGGATACAACCCTCATGGCCCCGGGCACGACGGGTACCCGGGCATGATGGGCGATGTGCCGAAGAAGGAGGAGGCGAAGCCTGAAGATCCGATACACAAGATACTCAAGCACCAGCAGCAGGCCGAAAGCGAGAGCGCGAAGGCCGGCCAAATGGCGGCGACTGCTCAGGGCACGCCTTTCGAGGCAGCTTCGTCGTCGGGCCAGCCCCAGACTGCTACGCCGCCAGGCACTCCGGCTGCCTCGCCCGAACCTCTCACCGTCGCGGCGCAGGCCGAGTCTGCGCAGGCGACAGGCACGAGCAGGCCGAGCGCGGAGGCTGACGCTGCGCGTGCGAAAGATGAGTTGTGAGGTTGTGTACCTTTGTATTACTAGGATGAGCACGAATTACACCCGGATTTTCCATTCATGCGGTTAGAAAGAGAGCTAAGACGCACTTGCGAGCAGTGCACCTTGATCAGGTGCGATGACTCAGGGCAGGATGACCTTCGCCGCCGGCCCAGCGCCCAGCGCCTTCGCGTCCCTTACGCCTTGTCCTCCACGACCATTTCCCTTGTTTTGCAGCCAAACTCTGGCGTTAGGATGAGCCTGAATCCTTTTGCGACGACCGCCGCCTTCGCCGCTGTGCTTCACGGAAGTCCTGCGGAAGGAAACGGAGAGCGGCTGAAGACGCGTTACTCTGGCTCAGGTTCTCCAGATCTTTCATGAGAATGCGCATCAGTCACCGCCACGCCTCACGGAAAACTGGTCCTGCACGGTAAGCTATAGGCCTCGTCGCGGCAGGACCAATCTGGACGCCTCGAGAGCGCGAGCGAGGCCGTCATCAGACTCTGTGACCGACCAAACTGAGGTGAGCGATCACATCCTCATTTCGGTGTTAACCTCCCTGAGCCCTTGAGTTAGATCCCACGCTCGTATGCGCTGCGGAGCGCCGATGTAACCTGTGCCGCATGTCGGTATTTGCTCTCGAGCGGGCGCACGTCCACCGAACAGTCAGCCCAGACAACGCTCTACGGCCTGCAGGGCTGAAGATAGGCCCCTGTGCCTGCGGCCGACGTCTCGCGCCGCCGCCCATGTTCGCGGTCCATGAGGCACCCTCTCGGTGTATTCCCGCATCCGCCGCATACTTTCCCGCAGGCACCGCGGCGCCCGAACCCAGTCGGTGAGCTTCGCAGATGGTACCTTCCACCAGAGCGTCCAGTTGATCACACATTTCAATTCCTTGATCTCAATCTGGGTTTCCTAGGCATCCCACGGCGCCTCAGTTCGCTGCCAACCCGCTCTCTTGGGACTAATTACGCCCGAGAATTCCCAAATAAATGGCTGCGCTGGCCGAGCTTATCGTATGCCACGAAGTCTCAGGTCCGTGTGGTCGAAACAGACGCACTCTTTTCCACCCGCCCAGTTGCCGCTTCCCGTGCCGTCTGTGTTGGTAGATTGACGCTGTCCCTAGGCCGTCCGTCGACGTCTGTTGGGAAAGGCCGGTGATATATTCCCTCTTCAGGCACCTTGGCTCTGCTAGTCGCAGTCAGAGCGTCACGTCTCATGATGACTTGGCCCGATGTACAGGTGCACATCACCGCCTGTGCCTTTGTTTTTCTTTCAATAGTAAGTTTTACCGTAGGGCCCGTCTACGTACATCTCCGTGGATGATCTCATAGTATGGGAATATCAGGTGCCTACGCAGCATGCTCCGAGCACCGCAGGGCTATAGGCGTCCGGTCGGGAAGGCTCGAGAGCGCTCTCGCGCGCACTCGAGAGCAGTCCAAGACCAGTCCAGCTGCGCTGCTGACTACTTGATGTACGTACGCGCGACATCGCTTCCACGGCCGTTGGAGCCACTTGCGCAGGGTCAGGTCCACGGTCGGCGTTCTTACGATGCGCCCGGTTACCCGGCGACGCGAGGTGCTTCTTGTAGCACGCCGCTACCTTGTCCTCAAGCTCCGCGGGCAAGGGCGTCCGCGCTCTCAGACACGGAGACCATGTCGGGCGAACGGAACTGAACGGGACTGTATTGTTGCTCATGTGTCGGACAACGTCCGAGATAGCATTCAGTCTTTACGTAGACGTGAGTGCGGGCTTTGGTCTCCCGCGCAAGATCCACTGACGCTTGTTATAGCTCATCCTGCAATAACCTCAAGGCACGACGTGGCCGCACGACGTCGGGGTCAATCCGTGATCGTACTCAAGGTTCACCTGTCCGCATGCCCGGTCGGGTTGCTGGCCGTGTACCTTGCGGCCCGTAAGCTCAGGTCTCGAAATGCATATGCAGCTACAGGCTCCCCTTGATGAGACTGAGCCGACGTGGTACGATATCGATTTCATGACGGGATGATCTAACACAAGAAGTTCTTCTTGTGCGTCCTCGTACACGCCGTGTGGAGTAGAAGATTCCTTCGCGCTGGTTTGCACCCCTGTTGTCAGAGGAAAAGGCACCGCGGCACACCGGCTGCCAGCTACCTGAAGGATCACGCACGGTCAGGATCTGTAGGGCCGGAATGAGTTAACAACCCTATATATCACGGCCGGGGGCAAGGACAAGGGACCCTCAGCACACTCAGTGACTTTGCGCACCTTGTCCCCGAACGTCTGAGCACGACAGCCGTCTACCCCTTGACCATGCCACGCGCTTCGAGCTCGGCCAACAATCCGGGCGCTGCCCAACAGACGAAATTCCGTGCCATTCCTAGACGGAGCTACAGTGAAAGGATGTCAGAGACACGCGCTGAGATCCGTCGGATCGTTAAAGAAGCTCTCCGTGCGTGCAGACTAACCATATCCACTACCTGCTCGGAGAACTGACCGCCCGCTCCACGCTGACAGGTACCATTACCCAGGACCCCAACGCCTCCATGCGCTGGCCGAGCTACTGGAAGGATATCGTCGTCAAGTACCACGTTATCATCGAGGGCTGGCCGCATGACGAGGTGCCGTTCCGCAACCTGAGCGACGTCTCGAACCTCCAGAAGCTCGAGATCTTGCTGCGCGGGTGGCAGGGCGGCCAAATTTACTTCCGACGGCTCGCTGACGACGAGTTCGAGATGTTGAGCGCGGCGCGAGCGTCGGCCGGGGAGGCGGAGGTACAGGGCGCTGGGGCGGCCGGCGCAGACGCCATCGATTGGGCATGACAGGCCGGTCAGTGCTCTCCTCCTGCCATCGTCTCGGCCGCTGACCGGTTTTCTTGCCGTAGGATCGGACACCCACGCCTGTACGCCGTGAAGAGGGCGATCCTCATGATAGCGGTGTATTGCAGTACTGTGACAATTTCCTTCTTGGTATTAGTGACCTGCCTGTCGAGCCCCCAAAACCTTTTCTACTCAGTTGATCGTCGGCTGCTATTGGCCATTGAGAGAGCACATTGACTTTGCGCTATCAGTCAAACAGTTCTTGCACATACAGCAAGGCACCCGACCTCACGATTGGCTGCCTGCTCGAGACGCCAGGTTGATCCTAGAGGACTTGTATGGAAGGTCGGACACAACAGACGGCAAAAACATTCCATCAGGCCACGCGACATGGACAAAAACATGTATATTATGAGTGTGCGGAAGCTCCCAAGCGAGCCGGAGGAACTTGTAGTCTTGCGAGAGAACTTAGTCGTGGAGCCGACGTCTCTCAACCAACTCCGCGACGATCTTGCAGGCACCCACGAAGGACCCCGTTTGGCATGTGACGATGTCGGCGCCGTGGCCGGGACTTTCCCCTGATTGGGTCCCAGGTACCTGTTAAATTCGACGTCTGCATCACGGACCCGCGAGCGGCCATAAAGTCACATCTGTCGAGCGGACACCCAGCTCTAGAGCAGCGCCGCCGGCCGCCGGCTAGCATGACGGGGAACCTATGCGTGATGGACTGCATAGCATGAGGTAGTCGTCGGGTAGGATCGAACCCTGGAGGGTGATCTGACAGGAGGCTGGACCCCTGAGGCCCGCACGGCATGCCCACGTAAGGGAGCACACCGTCGGCTGTACGTGACCGCTGCTCTGCACGAGGCACTCCCGTGAGCACGACACAAAAAGCAAACTGAACGGTTGACAGACCTCGCCAGTTAAACATCCTCTCATGACGCAGCGAATGAGTCAGAGCGCATTTGACCGGAGAGTCGGAAGGTTGTCCCCGTCGAGGCTGCGAACTTGGGCTGCGATCAGCACGTTGGACACGGATGCATTAGCTGCGTCGCATGCACATCGTCGTCAAGGCCAGAGAAGTTCCCCAAGGAAATGAATAGACTCACGTCCACCGCGGCATGGAAGATCTCTGCAGATTCAGCGCCACTAAACATGGTCATCACCCACACCAGCACCCACCGTCTGACGACCGAGTCGGTAGAAATTCACCGGAGAGCCAATCCCGACGCAGTGGGTCGTCATCCTTGCGGCACCGACGTGCTGCTGCGAGATCTTCGCGGTTGCGGAGCCCGCACGCAGCGCGTTGTTGTGAAAACGAACGATGTCGGTCCGGTCCTCAGCACTCATCTCGGGATTTCCCTGAACAAAGAAAATTTATGTTATCGCGGCGGTATCGTGAGCGAAGGCATATTTACGCTGTGAAGATAGAAGGACACACCTCGCGAAACAGTCTGAGGCCGTGTGCATAACGTGAAGGAGACCGTGATTCTCCCGTTAATGCGCTTCAAACGGCAGGACAGACGCTGCTTGCGTACTAGCCGCGATCATACTCATTCAGCCACCGGGATCTGCCTGCTGAACATGAGCGAATGGTCAAGCACGAACTCACGAGAAATTAAATGCGCAGGCCATCGCCGAGGGAGAACTCGAGCTCTTCCGACATATCCTGGGTACGCGCATGGACTTAGGATTCGCGAAGCGCGGCGACTTCGACGTCCACGGGTCGTCGGACAGGCCTTTGTCATGATGTCCAGGGTCAATCTACTTGCATGACCAGGGTTCTACAGCAGCCGAGCAGCATCCGCGCGGAAAAGAGAATTTTATTGGAAAAAGCAGTCCAAATCTATGCAAGCGCCCGGCGCCTCACGGGAGGCTTGGTTTTCTTGCGCTTCCTGCCTTGCTCGAAGGCATTGGCGATCTTCAAGTCCCTGCCCAAAATATCCTCCTTGCGCACTTGATAAATACGAACCTATGGAGGGAGGCGTTTAGGTCCGGCACACGAGCAGTACGAACGCGGGTCACTCACGATCCAGTTCTCCGACGTGAAAGCTTCGTCTACAAATTCGAATCGGTAGATTAGCGACATGGGTACGCGCGGCCCGAATAGGCCCACGCACCGAGATAGTCGAGGGTAGGGCCCTGCTTGGGCATTTGCTGGCCACGCACACGGTCCATAGCTTGCTGGCCGCCGAACAGCTCGTTGAAGCTACGACCGCCGAGACGTTAGCGCCCATACAGCTCGGGAGTTGGCTGGACACTGACCGGTAGTACGACATCTTGTACATCAAGCTATTCTTCATGGTATCTGGCGCCCTGTCGTCGACCCTGTACTCGCCTTGCTTCGTGAAGTAGTTCGGCTCCTGGATTTCGTCGGGCCAGACGCCTTGGGCGATGCGGACCATCCAGAGGAACTTGTTGATGTCGTCGCCGGAGTACCCGAGGAGACCACCGAAAATGATGAGGATGTAGTCAACGTCGTGTTTCTTCAGGATAGGGTACGCGACCTCTTCGCTGCTCGACATGGCCTTGCCGACAGTTGCGATGTGGGCTGTAGGACATAGATGGGTATATTGCTTCGGGCATAGGACGGAGAGCGTACTCACTGTTGTTCCAAGTGTTGTTGTCGACCAGGGTCGTACGGTTAGCCATACCAGCAATCTGATATCCATAGTCCCACCAGCTCATGACGACGGCGTCCTCAGGCGTGTTTTGGCGAAGCCAGTAGTACGCCTCACGGAAATCATCGATAATGTGAGGGTTACCATCAGCACCGGTGGAGGCAAGGACGACCGAGGGCGACGAGTACGCGTTTGACGTAACCCAGGTGCAGTGGATAACAAAGAACACAAGCATGCCGAAAGTGTTGAAAAGGACGATTAGGCGGTTGTTGATACCGAAAATACCGCGGGGCTTGTTGGTGTTACCGGTGAACCTTGAGAAGTACTCTCCGAGAGAAGTGGGGTTACCGGCAGGTGCAGCCTTCTTCGACTTCTTCGCAGGGTCCTGCGGGGTAGCCTCAGCCTCGGTCGGCTCGATTTCCTCAGGCACGGGCTCCGTGGGGTCGATGTATGTGTCAAGGAGGGACGAGAGCGCAACAGCAGCAGCGACGCAGACGACGGGAGTGAGGGTGAGCATCAGGCGAACCATAACGCCCGCGAAGTAGCTAGCAACGACGGAGTAGATGATGACGAAAATATGCTCGTCACGAAGCTTGCTGAAGCACATGATGACGCCGGCGGGGAAAAGGAAGATGAGCATGTGCAGGTCCATGAAGAACGAGGGCCATGCCGTCGGCTGATGCTCCGAGACCGAAGCGATGATTGGGATGTATCTACCGGGATTGGTCAAAACAAGCCAGGAGAATAGTGGCGTCAGGACTCACTTCTTCGCGTAGCCTGTGTCCCAAAGGGAGTAAAAGCGGCCAGTCCAGGGAGCAATCCAACCCTTGTACGTCAGGCCTACGATGCCGAAGAAACCTACCAGGCCCATAGCGACGACAGACGCGTATAGCAGGGTCTGGAACTGCTTTGAGGATACATGCGATCGTACGAGTTCCGCGAACGCGATGATTTGGAGCAGGCCGAAGACGCCTACGTACAACAACATTCAGCTTCGCATCAAGGCACAGAAGGAGCTACCCCACCAAGTGCCGCCATGTGTTCGCTGGTGCGAACGGGCTGGAATCCGACGAACGGCACCTGCATACTGGCCAGCGTTCCGATAGCGTACCATGACGAGTAGGCAACGTAGAGCCTGCTGCTGAATCGGCCCATAAGGATGAGCGCCAGCGCATGGAGCGGAATCATGTTCGTGATGAAGGCGTAACCGCCTATGCAGTTGAGAGTCGTCAGACGAGCAGAGCAGACATGTCAGGCGGTCTCTTACCCCAAGCTGCAACCATGTAGAAATAGAACAACGCCGCCAAAGTACCGAAGAAGGCGCTACCAGTCTTGAGGGCTTTGATCCAGCAGTAGAAGGTGAACATCAGGAGGAAGATAGCAATAGCTTCGTTGTCGTAAGACCCAGCGACTGAACGAGAGATGTATCCTGGAACGATGCCAATGAATGCTGCCGCTAGGAGACCCGCGCTTTCGTCTTTCAGCTCCTTCGTGAACCTGATAGGACGCGTCTTCAGAGTACGTTCATAGAGACTATATGCGCGGGTACTCACATGTATGTCGACCAAGCCGTCAGCGCACTGAAGCCGGGAGCCAGCAGGACGCAAATATTCCGGATATCGACGGGAAGGTTTAGAGCGTGGAGGACGTTGTAGATGACGCCGCTGGTGGCCATCAATCCAGGGTAGATGGTCCCTCCAACGACACGGCCAAGGGGGTACCACGCAGTAGGGTCGAACCAGTTCCAAAATTCCTGCCGCGAATCTGAGCAAGAAGACCGCGTACCCAAGCTGACTGTACTCACGTAGAATCCCTTTGCTGCCAAGAGCTTTGTAGCACGGCTGTACATCACGTCATACATATGCCAGTCCCACACGCTCTCGAGTACGTACTAGTTGAACCATGGGTCGCTGCGCCAGGTTGCTCAGTACATGTCAGAGGAAGTAGAGCTCATGTTACTCACAATTCGTGGATGATACTCTCGAAGTTGACGACCGCGAACAACCTCGAAGAGATGGCCGCTGCGGAAATGAGTGCAAGCGAGACGATGCGCACCAGCGACCGGATGTTTGCGACGGTCTCTGGGGCGACATTTGTCGGCAGCGTGTATGCCTTCGTGGCCATGGCCGCGAGCTAGTGTACCGCGCGGTACAAGTCGCCGGGCGATGGGAGATGGAGGGAAAGGAGTGAGATTGGAGGTCGTCGACGGGATGCAGGCGTGGACGCGCGACGTGTCCGCTGCAGGCGTCCTCTCCACGTGGCGTAGGCGCCTGAGCTATGAATATCCCCGCACGCGCGTCTGCAGAACCTGGACCTTCCGCTCGCACGAGCACGGGACATGATGGTGGGAATGACATAGGAAAATAGAGAGCGTCATTCTACTGTGCATGAATTAATTACAGGCAAAGTGTTCCGATATTTTAGGGAAGGAGTCTAGACATAAGGGGCGGAATCCGCGACAAAGCCAGGCAACACGCTCGGACCCACAGCCATGTCCGCAACACGAGACTCGAGGCGCAAGGTACAAGCTCCTAGAAGCCTTGAGCTTGTCAGCGATACCGATCATCTCTGTGAAGCTGCAGCACTCACGAGTGTCAAGTGGACCTAGCCTCTCTGGCAGCCCGCATGTTGCGCACCAAATTCTCCAAGAATTTAGTGAACGCCTCTGTCGAGTAGTTCCTTTCATGCTCCGTCGCTGTTCCCACATTGCACAGTTCAGTGCGCACGCCAAGAGCGCGCAGCGCGCCGCCAACCGCCGCTGCGAGCTCTGCGTCCTCTGCCGCCCAGTCCCAAGGGGCGACCTTGTGGTGCTCCGGGGCGTCAGTCCTGCCGAGTTTCGAGACGAAGGCCTTTAGTAGGAGAACTGCGACCTTGACAGCGCGATCGTGTGCTTCTTCGGCTGACAGCGGCCTTGTCTCTATCGGCAGGGGGCCTAGGCCATGGACTAGACGCGAAGCTGGGTTGACGAGGAACAGGAGGTAGCCGGCCGGCGGTATGGGGACGACATGCAGGCCGAAGACCCAGTGGTTGGGCTCCGGACCTGTCGGCACAATGTGGCGGCGAGGCAGACTGTTGAACTCCTGGACCAATGACCGAACCTCTGCCTCGGGTAAGGTGGGCACTGGCGGCAAGTTCATGGTGTTCTGTGGGATGTTCAGGCGGGGCTTTTCGACCAGCAATGCTGCCCAACGCACCTATGAGCAGTCTACGGTTCTATTGTTCTGGGTGTGTTTGTGGTGCAGCCACTGAGTACTCCACTCCCTTAAATCCCCGTCCCCGACCATGCCCGTCCATTGTTGTCCGTGTCCCAGAGTGGTGGTCGAGCTGCCGCTCTGAGGAGCATTCGACGAGACTGGAAGGCGATGTATCAATGAATCTGCAGAGCAGTGGCACGATGGCTTCCTCACCGTGTCATTCGCCAGCGAAAACGGGGTGGCAGGGTCCCACTCGAAGGGCCATCGGTTATGAAGCGATCGCTTTAATACCCGGGCGTTCGCACCGCCAGTCTCCGCCAGGGCCAGCGCCCTCTGGATCCACGACCAGGCGGTAAGCTTCGGCGGGCCAATGGGAGCGACGGGATCCCATCTTCGAGCGGAGACCCGTCCTGATAGCCTGGGGTCCGATCTACCAAGGACGGCGCAGATGAATATGTGCTGCCACGGTCAAGCCTATCTTGCGGAAAAACTGCCCGTCCAGGCCCAGATGGGGAGTGCCTGGCAGTTGATTCAGTTGGCAGCGAAGGACGCGCGCCGCACGGCTGCGAGCTACTAGAAGGCCTGCCTCGTGCTCTGCGCCCCTTCCATGGACGAGTGAGACAGGAGAACAAGGCGTCCCTTTCGTCAATTTGACGTAAGGGGCGCCGCAGCTTGCGGTGAGCCCGCATTAGGCCTGCTGAACAGCGATGAGTCATCAGCACAAATGTATGGAGAGCAAGACATGCCCACCTACGTCCGCATAGCCATCGCGCGTTTACACGACGTGGATGAAGGCGATCTTGATAACGACTAAGTGCCGGGCGGCCGAATGTGCGCCATACGTCCTATGTCGTGGTATGGAGTCAGAGATCGGATATACGAGCCCTGGTAGGACCGATGCAGTCCACCACACCTCAGCTGACGTCGTTGCATCTCGGCCAGGGGACGGCCACCCCGCAAGTCATGTGGCGTCCAGAGCATCCGCGCATTTGCGTCGAAAATATTGGCAGCAGAGGCAAAAAAGAGTCTCATCCAAAGCATTCCCACAGGACTAACTTGGACAGGCTGAGAGTTCGCTTCTGTGGACGAGGGTAAGAAGCAAGAGTTGACTTCGAGGGCGTTCAGGGACGAAGCACATCACAGGACAATCGTCGGCGCGGTCTTGCCACTGCCGGTAGGAACCGGTGTCGCGTGGGTAGGTGCCGTCTCCACTCACTCCTTTGGAGTACGCATGGTTTCGCTTGGAGAACGCGTCACTTCGATAGCTTCAGGGACAAGCGCTCCCTCGAGGCCAACGTCCATTGATTCGTACGACACCAAATGAGGTTGAACCCCGGACGAACCTGGATGAAGCTGAGAAGTCGTTGTGTACAAGATACAGGGGCATAGAATACCTGGAAACGCGGAACCTTCCATGTATGCAGTTTCTGTCGGGCCCAAGGATTTTCGGAGTTGATCGTCACTGCGCGTCGGAGTCGTCTAGAAGTCAGATTCAAGATGACAGTCCAATTCCCGGATTATGCTGAGCAAACCCAAGAGAAAAAGAGACGTAAGCGCAGCGGTCCCCGCAGCGGCTACGTATTACTCTCAGCATCGGCGCTATAGTAAGCACTTCATCTCAAGGACACACATCGAACCGCAAGTCTGCTCGGTTTCCCAAGACTATTCGCCTGTACCATGCCACGCGAAAACAACCATAAATCAGCCATTATTCCAACGGTCCCAAAGCGGGTTCGAGCTCACCAACCAGCAATCGAAGACGAAGGCGCAAACGCTTCGCGCCACGCACGCCGCACGCAGAATCGAGATGCGCCCTCGCGCGCAAAGCATCATCTTGACGTAAACGCCGCGCGAAGGCGGCCGCACCGCCCCTCGCCTCGCACGGTGCGCGCGCATCGCGCAGGGCGGTCGCGCGCCATTGGCCGATAGCGCGCTTCGCGTCGCCAGAAAGCTAGATTCGCGGCCGTCCGCGGGCCCTGCTGCACGGCGATAACTCTATCACTGCTGCCGCCGCGCAGCGCGCACGCCCCTTCCGCCCGCCGACGTGCCCCCGCGCCGCGGCGGCGCGCGCACGGCCCCTCCGCGCGCCGGCACGCACGCGCGCGGGCCGCGGCAGCCCCCCGCACGCGTGGACGGCCGCCTCGGGATCTTCGCCTGGGACGGGGCGGCGCCGCGGGCGAGCTGGAGAAATGTCGGCGGGGGCGCGCCGCTGCGGCTTCGCCATTCAGTGGCGTGTGCGGGCCTCTGTTCGCGAGGCGTGGCGTGTCTGCGCGATCGGGGACCCGGATCTGAGGGGCGCAGGAGGCGCCGGGGTCGCGCCGGGTGCGACGGGCAGCCGCGCGCAGGGTGCATGGGACGCGAAGGCGTTGTGTGCATGAATGCATGGAGGCTGGGCGGATTGTGGAGCTCGTCGCTGGGCAAATCTGGCCAGGGTGTCGGCGTCGTGTGACATGCGATCATGCTCCCCGAGTGCGCGAACTTCGCGGTGTGCAGAGGCGCAGAGCACCCGCGGACGAACGCGAGATCGAGGCAGGAGGGCGAAACAAGCTTGTGATGATCGCTGCGCAGCGTGGCAGGCGAAGGCGGCGAGGGTCTGCCTATTCAATTTCGTTATGAATAAGGTGTGTACGGAGCGCTGCAAGGGCTAGACACGCACTGTCGATACCTCAAACTTTAATCTTGCGAGCTTGTTTATGGCGCCCCCAGAAAATGTTGCTTCAACGTGGCTGAGATCTGACGGTGCACGCGGGCAAAACGATGTGCTCAAGCCGCGATGTTCTGCTGCAGTCGACGACGAGTATGATCCTAGGGGGCTGCAAGGCAGCAGGGGTCAGCCTAGCGCAATATGTGACGTACGGGTGTCGTGATCTGTGAACTCAGCGTGCAGCCAAGGGGATCTGCGCATGTAAATATAATATTCCAAACAAACTAGCCACACAGGAGAATCCCAGCAACACAACATAGATCCAACATCCACACTGCAGGGGCACACCAGACGTCAGCCAACGATCCAGATCACCAGCTCCACCCACGACTCACACAGATCTCACAAAACCACAGCGCACGCAGCACCGATCACCGCCAGCGTCGTGACGGCCTGCGTCAGGCGGGAGCCCACGGACACGCCGGCGACCGCACCGTTCGCCGCGCTGCCGCCCGTCGTGTTCGTCGCGCCGGTGGTGTTCGAGGACAGGCCGGTCGGGACGTTCGCCATGGAGGACTTCGTGCGCGTGACGCTGCCGGAGCCAGGGACCGAGGCACCGGCAGAGCCAGCAGCGGCCGGGGACGACGCCGCGGGCGCGGGCGTGCTGACGCCGGCGGCGGACGAGCCGGGCGCGCCGCCCGACGCGGTGACGGCGACGGACGAGCCCGAAGGCGGCGCGGCGGTCACGGTCGCGCCGCCGGAGCCCTTCGTGGGCGCAGGGGACGCATCCGAGGGGTCGGCGAGCTGGCCGATACCCCAGGGAATCGAGTCGCCGTTCGGCTGGGTCGCGTTCGGGGCAGGGGTGACGTTGCCGCTCGCATCTGCGATCGCAAAGCGGGTCGTCCAGAGCGTGTCGGGGGAGTCTGGCGACGTGAACTGATAGAAGTAGATGGGCGCGTTGGGCGCGACCTGAAATCGTGGCGTCATTAGCATTAGTTATTTTTGCTAAAATAAAGATGCGGCGTACCTGAGGGCAAGGGTAGGTGAAGCTCGCTTTCGTAGCGTCAGTACCGTCAACCGTGGCAACCGCTATGGTAGCGGCGTTTAGAGGCAAAGCAGGAGGGAAATATGGTACAACACACTCGTCAAGTGAACCATATTGAAGTTGTCACCGCACATGAGCTCGATGTTCATGGTCTTCCACGATCCAGAGGTGTCGGGGTCCCAGGAGACGAGGCAGTTCGAGCCTTCGTTGTAGACAGAGCCGGGACCAGGCTCAGAGGGGTCGGGGTCTGCCCGCACGGTCATAGCGGCAAGCACAGTCGCGAAGAAGATGGAAGACAGCATTGTAGGTATAGTCGGTGTGAAGTGCGATGGGTATTGACGACGGGCTAGAAAACGCGATGAGCGGTCGCCTGGTCGCCTGCCATCAGGCAAACTCACGTGTCAGTCTAATGCAGGCTTTCCGAACAGCTAAGGAGCGACTAGATTAAAGAACGTGGCGACGAGAGCGAGTCTCGCGACGAGAGGCCGGCGGGCTGAAGAGAGCTGGAGGGGAAGGTGCACAACGAACCTGGCCTCGGCGGCTGCGACAAAAGTCCACCGCCTGTGGGCGCTTCTTCCCCCAGGCACCGCTTCCCACGTTGTTCGCCAAGCCCCCCATGCGGTGCCGTTGGATGGCGCGCTGATGGCGGCCTCCCGAACTGGCCAAAATGACTCTCCCGCCCGCCGAATGCGGCACACGCCCGGCCCTCGAACTCGCCGACGGTCAGCATCTGCAGTCAGACACGCTCGACATCCATGTCCTCCCCGCAAAGCAAAGGGCTCTCTGCGTTCGCTGCGCTACCAGATACAAGCTTTGCTGTGCCGTTGCTACCATCTTCTGCCCATCTCGCGCCGCTCACTCAGCGCTCTACAATATTGAATTTACGACGTCGGAAGGCGTCGACGTCTCATTCCTCGTGGTGATGGATCTGTCAGAAATGCGGTGAGCAGAGGCCGGCCTGGACAACGCGATCCGAAGGACGCACCTCAGCAGCAATGGCTGTCCACTCCGACAGAGACCGCAGGTACTCGTCTCTGCCCTCGTCTACTGGGATGTCGGGGTGCCATAACGTAAACGACGAAAAGGTCGCCGTCGCCTGCAGCGTCCTGGCGGGTGCTATCTCCTCGACGCCTTCCATGCCGACCTCCGCACCTGCTACCTCCTCGTCCATCTGCATTGCCTGCTTCTTCGTCGCCGCCCTTCTCGGCCTTGTCTTCCTCGGGCTCTCGTCCGAACGTTTCTCTGGC
The DNA here is from genome assembly GCA_019973155.2 of Phanerochaete sordida. Classification (NCBI taxonomy): domain Eukaryota; kingdom Fungi; phylum Basidiomycota; class Agaricomycetes; order Polyporales; family Phanerochaetaceae; genus Phanerochaete; species Phanerochaete sordida. The sequence goes on along the minus strand of BPQB01000144.1, from coordinate 1,580 downwards.
ACAGCCTTCTTCTCTGCTGCTTCTGGCGTGGCCAGCACGACGCCTGCGAAACCCGGCGGCAGGGCGACCTCGGTGCCGCGCACGGTCCGACCTCTGAACGACGCGACGAAGTGCTTGCCACTCGGAGTTGCCGCACTGGTTGACTGTAACATGTCTACATCTCCGCTCAGGGTGGCGACGGAGGGCGTGCTGGGGGTAGGGGCGAGGGAAGGGGTATCCGCGACGAGGGTCTCCTGTGAGTCTATTGTCTCTATAGTTTCGACTGCAGGTGGTGTGCTGTTCTGCGATGTGTCACCGGAAGACCCTGGCATTTGTGCAGGGTCTGGAGATGGCTTGACGCGGAAGTAGGTCGAGACAGGAGCGGGGCCGGAATATTGTATGTGGAAAGGCATGAGGTTCGGCGAGCATGTTGGAAGGGGCCTTTTTGTCGCAGAAAGTTCAATTCGTGGCGCAGCGGAGGCGTCTGACATTTCTGCAATGTTCAAGGAATATGGAGATGAAATCAAGGAGGCGGCGACGGATAGTGGGTGTGGATGTCCAAGGGTCGCGCGACACGGCGGACGCGTCTGGACGCGTTTGTGGCCTGCCCTAAGCTCATCACGTGCTCGACAGTAAAGCGCGCCAGCTGCGGCCGCCGGCGTCGTCGATAACCTTCATCTCGTCGACGCGACGCGTCTTCGGCTCTGACTATGCATCACTGTTGTGTTGACCTGACATGGCTCGTCGCTGTTGTGTCTAACCAATGTTTGGTCCTCGTCTATGGCGGCGCCGGGCCTTTCGACTTTCCGGATATGTTTGCCAAATACATCCGCTTACGCCCTCGTCAAGACCCCCGACAATCTTTGCACGAATTTAGTTCGTCACCCTACGCGAGGCTGTCAATTGCTGAGCGGAGTGTCAGAGGGCAGAGTCTGTCGGGGTGGCGAGCGGAGCACGTTTTCCAGCCTTCTCCGCGAAGGCGCGAGCCTTGAGGGCCGTGCGATGACTGGTTCGTGTATCGCTTATGCTTTGCGGCTGATTCTGACTTGCCCGCCTTTGCAGCGGCTCCGTCGCAGGTACAGGTTGATTCTTGAGGCTTCGCGGGTTGCGGACCAGCTCGGGAGCCGAGGTCTCGCGGCTCCCGTCGTGAAGACGCGTTCCCTCCTTCGCAGAGGCGGATGGGACTGATAGGCATCTTGTCGACGAGAGATCACTCCGCTGGGACATGCTGGGCTCTGATTCTGCTTACACGCTCCCGGTTCTCGTCTTGTGACGCGCACACGTCTGGCAAGCCATCCCGCGGACGTAACGACGAACAACCGCGTCGAACCAATCCTTGTCTCGGCATATGACGGTTCGTCGTACCGTTAAGGTGTCTGCGCTCAGCATCTTTGTCGCACAATGTAGATGCAAGACTATTCGAGCTGGGAGACGATGTCGTTCCCACCGCGTCGATTCTCGGAAGCCAGTTCAGTAGTGCTCGGCAAAAATACGGATATATTACAATATGGTCCAAGAATACGGATACACTCCTAATACGTACGGTCATCCGGCGGGAAATTCAGTACCGATACATGAGGATACGGATACAGTACAATACA